>JAVKLA010000053.1:2820233-2842842 GCA_034782735.1 Sagittarius serpentarius | reverse complement strand
TCAAGTCTAGCGATCTCAGTAATGGATGCAAAAAACTGAGTGCAAGGACTATCTTTTTCTCAGGAAAACCTTGTAGGCCCGCTGGGTTTTGCTGTACATTTAATTTATTTTTATTGTGTACAGTGAAGGAGTTCTATTATTTGTGGTGAAAAGCTCAACAGATATGGATGGCAACATCTGGCTCTTAATAAATGAATATCACATATTTTACAATAATTAACTAATTTCTTCAAAATAATGTCATACTAGAGGTGAAGGACAGTACTGATGGTACCATAAAATAGAGGGTTTGTCTTTTTCAGGATCACAAAGAGTAAGCAGCAAATAAAACTATGGTAGATGCTTGTGGCTCTGTCCTGCTTTTGACTGGTGGATTAGGGCTTTCTTCTTAATTTGTCACTTTCTAAGGTTCCTAGAGGAAATCCTGAATCTACTGAAGTAAAGTCATAGGAATTAGAACTTCATCCCTTGCTTTTTACTGGAATTATATACATCTTACACATATCTTTTGTTAGAGATTGTGCAACTCTCTTGCTCTGTAGTTGGTCACAATTTAAAGGTGGGTTTCATTAGAGATTCTCTTTTCAGTGTTGTACCGGGAGCTCCAGCTCTATGTTATAGTCCTTTGCGGCTAACTACTAGCCTTATATGATGATCCTCACTGAAGACTTTGTGGACACTTCTGAGTGTTTAAAGCAAGATGTTAAGCTGCAGAGAGGTTTCCTATTAAGGAAAAGTGATGTAATGTCAGTGGAACACTGCCAACTTCTCTCCGCTCATTTTATTTATATTAGCTGCATACCAAAGAAAATGCCCCATAAAACATGAGTGCTCCTTGCTATATTTAGCCAAGCTAATTTACTAATACCAGGAGATTATGTTTATATGCAATGGAAATAATTATAAAAAGATTTGGGGGCATCTTATTGAAATAAAACAGGTTGAACTTGGGAAAAGTAAATAACAGACTTGCTCCTGGTGCATAGAAAGACTCCAGGGTATCTTTTAGCATTTATACTTGCAACATATGTATTTCTGTGCTGAAAAGCATTGTTTAACATTTAATTGAACTATTTTGCTGATTGTTTAAAGAAGACAAAGTACAAGGAACTTACTTACATTGATCTGAGTCTCTTTAGTCTTAGTAATGCAGATGTCCTCACATTTAACCTATGTCACTGAAACCAATCTTGCCATACAAATTCCAGTCTGATTTTCTGGTCTGGAATATTTGCATTCATCTTCATACGGGATACAGTGTGATACTGTGCCTTTTTTGTGCTGTTTAAAGTCAGTCTGGCATATCTTTTGTTTATTACCTTCTCTGACTTTCCTTTAGGACTACTTTTTAAATGAGTAAATGAGTTCCCTTTTTAATGAGTAAAATGTTTTTGCCTGGTTTATGTTCAACTCTTTGTTCTACAGCTGATGGTGTTGATAAATAATCACAAGATTTCTTCCTGACTCCAACAATGTTACTTCATAATACTGTTAAACAATTTGACCTTTTCTATTAATGTTACTCCTACATGGTGACCCTAGCTGGGTGTGGTAGTGCTGGAACTACGGATCCTTCCTGATACTAAGTCTGCCTAAAAGAATATTCCCATCAAGAGTAGCTGAGTAAACTTGTTAGCTGCTCATAAATAAGAGCTGTCATACTAGTTAACTACATAATGCATATGGAAAAGAAATGGTACTTTAAAAATAATAATTAAATGTTAAGTCTGGTGTGACTGTGAAGCAACGTGATGTATTATGAGATCTGCAGTTGACTCATGAGCTACTAATTGTAGAGAGGGGAAAGAATTTTGGGTAGTGTTATTTTTATCTGCATTACTAAGGATGCATTGATCAATTTGTGTGTTTTCTGCTCAAATCTGAGTCACCTGTCTTCATTTCGAAGCTTGTGCTTTATTGGGATGACTTCTAAAGATGCTTCTTTAAGAGAGTATTCATACATTCTGACATTTAGCATCTAATTTACACACTCTGAACTGCACTCTGGAGGTTTCACTGACTGTCTAGGAGGCTGTACTACTACTCATGTAAGTGAGATGCCAAAGACAAGATGATGAGAACATTTCCCTGTGTGTCTCTTTTCCACTAGAACAATTAGAGCAACGTGACAGCAAACTGAAGTGCTGCAAAGCCAGAAGAAAAAGGCAAATGATCTTTTAGACCTATCACAAATCAAGAATCCTGGAGCTTGTTTTGAAAATATAAAGTTATTTAATATATAGAGGGTTTCAAAATGATTGCGAGATTCTGATACTATTTCCAAGTATGCAGATCTTTTCTCATTCATTCTGAATGATTCATTAGGGAAGTAGATCATGCTGCTAAAAAATCATGAGAAAAAATTTTGAGTCAACGAAGGGTCAAAAAACATTTCCTGCAATTATAAAGTATATTAATCAAGCTGGGCCTTTTGCCTTACAGATTGCTCTTAATTTCAAATATCGGATTTTAAACATAAGAGAAATTTAAACCAAACAAAAAAACCTTGGATCATGAGATGCCATTTCTAGTATTAGGCTCTTGAGGACAAAAGTTCTCCCTGGTGTAGAAGATCAGACATAACTAATCTGTGAAGTATTGCCTGGACAGTGTACAGCAGGAATTATGTGCTATCAATTCTTGCTTAGCAAAGTTTATTTCCCCATTTTTAAAACTAAGGCCTGGTGGTTTAGTTGTTATTTAAGTAACTTTATTATTGAAGTCTTGAAATCTGTTTGGGAAACTGCAGTCTCTGAAGGTTTATGAAATGACCGAAAAATGGACAGCTTCAGACAACGTTGCCTTTAGGGCGTGAGAATGTAATTAATGTGGTAATTCTAAGTGCATGGACTTGTTAGAGTCTTGGCATGCAAAAGAGGATGACTGTAGGGGAACAAACTCATTTTCTTCCAAACAAAAATCCTAAGCAGCTCAGTCTTTCTGCAAATCTGGGTGCTCACTTTCCCTGTTATATGGCACAACTAGTCAGAGAACTTAAATGTCTTTGCCTTATTTTGCCCTCTATGACAAAAACTACGATATTTTAAAATGCTCTCTGGTGTCTCTAGCATTTTGACTTTAATTTAATCATTCCTTGTTCTGCAAAAAATTGTCATCGTATTTTGTCTGATCAATTAGCTGACCTCAAATAATCCAAATGCTTTTGTTATTATGTAACATTTCTGTTCAGTGCTGTGTTTGTGGTTTCTCCCTGAAACGGAAAAGTAATAGAGGGATCCTTCAAATAGAAACAGCATCAATGTACTGTGTAAGTTTTATCTGTGACTACAGAGTAGCTTTAGTAAACTGGACCAGAGACACAAGGGTCATGCAGGTTCTAACACCTAGAATAACTATCCTTTAGTTCACAGTAGAAAACTGTAGTAGACAAGGGTATTTTAGGCCAGTGTTTTCCAAAGAGTGAAGCGTGCTTTTCTAGAGAACCTAGCCTATGAAGTGAGGTAGAGGGTAAAGTCATGAATTTTGGTATCGTTCACTGTAGGTAGCACTTCTGAAGATCATAAGGGGTGGTGAAAAGGTGGTGATAGCCCAAGGGCAGAGGCAGGGAGACAGATGAGAAGACAGCAGTTAGAGAGAAGGAGGTCAGTGAGAAGAAAAATTGAAGAAAGACCAGCGTTATACCATGATCTGAGCATTGCTGAGAGGAACAGAGGATCATGTGGAATCTTATGGTTCATACAGGACGAACCATATGATCCACACTGATGCTGACTGTAGTGCTACCAGTTTTGGTATTGTCAAAATCCTTCTGTCTTTGAAGTAACCTACAAGTCCAAAATTACATTTTCGATATGGAGCTATAGGCTGATTATTAAACCACAGCCAGGTAAGATTTTTCTTTTTTCTCTCTCAGCTATTTGTGAGGTAAAGGATAGCCTGGAATCCAAGTTATTGTGTTACTTGAAGAGAAGGTTTTTACATACAGGTAGTGTTGACTTCAGTGTGAAAGATGTATATTGCTACTTTTACATCTTATTAGCACTTACTGTAATGGAAACAAAGCATGGATTTTTTTTTTTTTTTACCACTAGTTTCCAAATGTAATCTAAGTACTCTAATTATGTTAAGGAAACAATTTATATATATAGTGCACACTACTAACTATTCAATGTAAAAACTTTTTTCAATAAGGACAAAACATAAACTGCTGTTGGTCAAGATAAACTAAATTGACTTTCACTGTAGGAACAGATAAACCACTCTTCTCGTCATCCATTCTGTAATGTTCATTTTAACATAAATTTAATCTTACAAATAAATATGGCAAAATGTAACTTGGGACCCTCAGATCGGACAAGTGCTGCTTCTAGGCCAATATTCTTTCTCCAAGAGTGTCCAGCTCCAGGCTAAGAAAATGCATGAGTTATCAAAATAAAGAGTCCATAAAGAGAAAATCTTCCTTCATAATGGTCAGACAAAATGGGTTTAAATCTTGAGGAATACACTTCCCTTCGTAACTAGTTTTTTACAAACTACCCTGTGATCAAACTGAAGACAAACAAGACATGTTTGTTTTGTCTGGGTGGTTTTTACTGCAGGGCAGAAGGAAGGAGTGGAATTAATTGAATTCTGGAGGTCAGCTGCAGGCAATCAAATAGTAAAATCTGTACTACAACATACAAAATAGTAAAATTGCTGTCTAGGATGGGTCCATACATTGTCTCTGAATGTGTAAATGTTAAATACTATGCATGATACCCTGTTTTCAATATATTATACATCAATATGCTGTACACTTAAAAAAATATTTCAAGAAGCCCTATAAATTAAACAAAAAGATTAATTTTCAGCATATTTGTTTAGCAAGGCATGTGTTTAACTTCCCAGAAATTGAGACTGACACAAAATATAAAGCCAGAATCTCTTGTGGTATACACACGTATTTTTAAAGGCCTTCTAGATTGTGTGGTTTAGGTAGACACCTCACGCTAGTTTATGTACCTACTCCATATGTATAGCCTACATTAGCAAGTAGTACACAGGAACAAGAGTGGCTCTGTAGAGTGAACGAACATGTTGAGGTCATGATACCTACACTGCACATTTCAGAGTCACCAAGTTTGGGGTTTTGTTTTTTCACTTTGGACTAGCTCTAGTCTGCTCCCATGGAATGAAGAGCATTAGTGGATGGAGTGTTTTACATTCGTTTCACCTGGCAGGAAATCAGTTCAGGTCCTTGAGAGGCTTCTCCAGGATGTGAACTGGAGAACAAGCAAGTGGGAACAGTTGGAGATTTGCTGCAAAAGCACATTTCTGATCCAAGCTAAAGCACAAATGCAGATATGTCCTTACTGTCCTCTTAGGAGAAATGTCAATTTATGTGGTTCCTTGTTTTTCGTCAGTCACCATGTTGGTTACTGTTTTATTTGGGAAAAATGAAACTTGGTCCTTCCTCTTGTTTTCTCTGGGTAAGAAAGCTGACTCCTTTCACTGAGAGCTAAGCAAGATTTAAAACAGTTTTAGAGAAGGGACCAGCCATTCAGAATCATTGGCCAGTATTTGGCCATAACAAGTGTTTATCATTACTCAATTTACCTGTATGATTCCTTCTTTTTTATGTCATTATACATCACTTAAGGTACCGCTTAATTCAAGGAAGAAGTCCTTACTGTATAAGCCTCCCATACTCAAGGTTACTGGGTATATTAAGAAATAAATAGTACTTGAAGTGAATAATCTCTATGGAATATATTTTCACTCAAAAGTACAAAAGCAATTATTTGCTCTGTCATTTATATATGAGATATTCCATTTAAGATTTTCAGAACAATGCACTGTACAGTTAAATGTTAAATTCTCACTGTAAAATCACTTCATTTATTTACCAGGGAAGTACTATTTATTGCCAGCACAAGAAGCTAATTCAAGTTGAGGATCTGTGTCCAAATGTGTGTAATTTCAGGATACGTTGTTTCTCTTTGTGATGATAGGGAATGTGATTAGGTCTGGTCAGGTCTGTTCAATCTGTTCAGGAGCAGAACATATTTTGAATATTTAGAAGTATATTTTGACCGCAGTGAGATCTGTGCACTGTGGGTGGGTTTTGCCTTTGCTCAGTAATTCTGCTGATAGGTATTAATTTTTTGTTTTATAACAAGCAATGGGGAAATTACGGTGAGGTGTAGAATTCAGTCATGGAGTAAGGCTACAAGTCTACTTAGTCCTTAGGATTCTACTAAGACATCTTCATTATAATTATGTTTATCATGCAGTTGTAATAAGCAGCAGCTCTGCATATCTAAGGGTGCTTTAGCACCTTGAGTATCATAATTTTTCTTGTCTCTTTTATACTTTGGGGAAGATGCCTTTTTAAAAACAACAAAAAAAAACCCCTAACCCCACTTCTGAAGTACATGTCTGGCTAGATAAGAAGTGTCAGTGCCCTATAAACTCTGTTCTATTTTCAAAACCAGTCCAGCAAGATGAATGGAGATCCACATCTTAAATGATTGTTCCTGATACAAAATAGGTCACTTAAGTATTCATCAGACAAGTATCACTGAAATCGATGCAAGTTGCTAATAAGAAAAAAATGCAATAAACCAAAAAGATGTTATCTTGTCTACATGAGCAGATAAAGTTATGTCTACTGTTGTAGCCAAGTCTACAAAGAGTTCTTTTTGGTCTTCTAAATGCAATAGCTGACATAAGGTACATCTGCCACACTGTCAAGTGTTTTCATTTTCTATACTAATTGGAAGTAATTGAAATTTCAATACTAAATTGAAAGTAATACTTTTAAATACTAAGA
The DNA here is from genome assembly GCA_034782735.1 of Sagittarius serpentarius. Taxonomy (NCBI): domain Eukaryota; kingdom Metazoa; phylum Chordata; class Aves; order Accipitriformes; family Sagittariidae; genus Sagittarius; species Sagittarius serpentarius. Next base: position 2,836,070 of record JAVKLA010000053.1, on the reverse strand, counting down.
TACTCTGTTGCTGCTGTTTTGGCCGTGCATGTTGGAACTTTCATTCTGCTCTGTGACGAGTGTAGCCCACGAAGAGTCTGCTGGGCATAAACAGATTGAGCATTTACCAACTCTTTGCAGAAATATTTATGTGCAATGCTGCAACATTTTCAAACACTGAGGATGGTTCAGCTATTTTTTTAATATCAATTTCTTTACAACAAAGTGAATATTTCACTTAACCAGAGCTTTGTCTGTCGGTTAGCCTGTTTGGGGAAGAAAGCTGAAGCAGTTTGTCCATACCTGAACAAACTCTTAACTGCAGCTGGAGCCAAGCAGCTATGTAAAATGGAAGGGGTAGTTATTTGTTCCCTGTTTCAGGTGCCGGAGAACAACAGCAGGGGAGCAGTGAAAGGCTGTTGTTTCTTCAATTAATGCATGAGATGGGCGTCACCAGTGCTTTTAAAAGGCTGTCTAAGAGGGCATCTGGGAGGAAAAATTCTCCCAATAGATCTGCAAATGTCTCTGGATGATACCAATCCCTAATATGGCAGTAACTTCAGGTACCCTAGGAATTTTGCAGTGTGCAGAGTGACTACACAGTTATTTATCCTTTTAAGTATCTTTCTTTTCACTGTTGTAACTTTCACTGAGATTATCAACCTAGATTGCATGACAGGGATATAGCATCCTGCACTGGATCGAGCACAAGGTATAATTGCATTAGGATTACACTGGTTGAAAAAATGTCATAGAAGTTGTGAGTAATGCTGTAGTGTTATTTTCACTTTCCAATGCTCCGGAGAACCAGGCTGAGAGATTATTACTGTCTTTAGCAGTTGCTGTTACTTCCTCCTTCCTTAAAAGTTAGTGTATGTTGTTGAAGGGGTTATTTTTGTGTGTATAGAAGGACTTCAGCAAGAATGGTATGGTACTAAGATGGTACTAACACTTGAAGTGAGTAAGTCATATTGTTGTAGTGGGAGAATCTCAGATGTATGTATTTATTTCACATAAATACCAGGTTTTGTGTATTGATTTCCTTTCCAGTGGTTCCTTTTCGTATGGTATTTTAAGAATGGGATACCTCCAGTGAGTTTCAGTAACATAGACTACTGATCTGTCAGCTGATAATATCCAAGCTTTACATGAAGCAGCAACCTGCTCAAATGTCAGAACTGTTTGTGAATACAAAATGGCTGGTAAAAGGGCCTAGAACTTAGGGTCTAAAGCTACCTAATTTCTTCAGGTAGTTTTAAAACATAGTTAAAGTTTTAATTTTCCGAAAAACACACTGACAGCAACTGTGTGCTCCCTTTAATACTGGGGCATCCAGTAGCTACTTTTTTTTTTTTCTTTTTAATATGAAATTCAATTCTTCCGCAGGGAAGTGCCTATTTCAATAGCACAAAGCAGTCGTCTTTATGTGTAACCCAAAGAATAGACACTTGACAGATACTGGAATGTTAATATTGAAAGCATGGAGGTCCATTTTCAGGCCCACTGTAACTGTTGGTGAGTAGGCATAAAAATAAGCAAATCTAACTTTGGTGGCCAGTGGTAGATGAAATGCAATGATTTATAGGGCATCTTGGTAATCAGATATATTAAATTTAAAATAAATTAAAAAAAACAGCAACAACTGTGCATGTGCTGTTCCAGTGGCAGCACTGAGAAAATGTATCATACTACAACTGGAAGAAGAGGAGTGGCCGTCCATCTTTTCTTCTGTTCACTTTTGGGTTTAGGCTAATACAGTTTTTCAAACTTTGATATATATTTTTTCTCCCCATATGTTCTTTGAATATATACCAATCAGCACAGAATATAACCTTCCACATGGTATAGCACAACCAGAGGCAGAAGACCTATTTGTCCATTTGCAGGCCAGTTAATTCCTGCATTCCAATTCATGATTTCCTACACTTTGGGCCAATTCAGCTGTAAATTGGAATATTTATTGCTATTAATGGCTTGTTACAATTTACCCCTTAATAATGTAACAATTTTTGCTTCCTTTATTGGTAAAACTTGTTACCTGTGTCATTTTTTAACTGTTACATCCATCACTTTTTTCTGTGCACTAGTTATGTAATACTATTGAATTACCAAGCCAGACAGATTTTTGACTGCCAGACTAATTCTTATGATCTAACCCTACCAGAGATACGAAGTTTAGCCTTTTTGCTAAAGTTGTATTGTGTCTTTATGACTTTTGGGAACAATGAATGTGCACAAGAGCACAATTTCCTCTCTTTCTGTACCCAAGCTAAACGTGTTATCTCACTGGTGCATGTTTTGAAAAATGTCCCTGCAGTGGTATAGAGAGATGAAAAATGGTTCCTGTCTCTAAAAGAATTGCTTGTGTTCACTGAATAGTGGCACTGTCTCTACTGTTGGTTTCCTTAGTACAGAAATTACCTTGAGGCCTTTGACAGATAATCAAACCATAGTGGAAAATGGGCACAGGTACAGCTGCCACTTTTTAGGATGGACAGAAAAGTTTTTAACAGCCAAATTACAGCAGGATTTCCTTACAAGAGAGTTCACAACCAATGCAGATAGAATGCAGATGGTTTACTTTTCTGTGTGTAAGAAGTTTCTCAGATGAAAAGTCAAGCTTAGTTTCATAGTGTGCTCACAATACAGTACCTGTGCTAGCTCTTGCACCATAAGGATTTTCCTGAGAGTGCCTTAGGTTACAGTGAAATTAGTTATAAACACTCCTGCATATTAACCTGAAATATGGAAAATGTTATTTGTCATGAATCTGCATTTTGAAATTGTTAAGTTTTGAAGGGCAACTAACAAAAATGATAAAAGGTTGCAGCTGGTGGAGATGGTTCCTAGTTATAGCTCTCTAGTTATTCAGCATGAGGATTAAATTGTAGTGACAACCTGCATCCTCCCTGAATTCTGTTAGTATAGACAAAAAATATCTCAATGTTTGCAGGGTGGAACCCAAACTGGTGCTGGTTTTTGTTTTTCCACACAGCCCCCCTGACCCTGCTTTCGCCCCAGTTCTTATTTTAACTGATAATTCTAGTCTTACATAAATGTGAACCCTTGCAGGATTTAAAACAGACCACATTTCTTTCTTACAATATAAGGGATTGTTCAGCATCAGGAAACTTAATGCCTGAGTAAATATATTTATATTAATACAGGCTGAAGTCTGTCTGTGTGTTGAATACTTTGCAGTTTTTGTAAAAAGGGGCATCCATTCTCCTTTTACTTCACCCTCTTGCCTTGTTATACAAGTAAATTTTTAACATTTCTAAAAATGAGTAAGTATTCCTTCGGTGGACATTTTAGGTGGAATTACTTTTGTATTCTGAGTATTTATTTTCAGTACAGCTGTTAATTAATTCACTGCTAGCTTAAGTTGTTTTCATTTTTAACAGCTCTCAACCATTGATAAATCTGGTAGAAAACCTTCAGTTATGTTAGCAATTTTGTCAGAGTACAATTCCAGATTTCAGTGACTACTATCAAATTTCAGATGAATTGGTATGTGCATTTCAATCTCTTAAATAGTAACTGTCAGAAGAAGTTTAGAAAATTACTCATTTTCAACAGTACCATTTATACCGGTAAAATACAATTGTTGTGGTTGTAGAAAGCAGATTAAACAATGTGTTTAAGAGCTAGCTTAACAAGACCTGGCAAGTCTGCCATGCCAGCTGCCTAAAAGCCACAGATGCTGAAGCACTGTGAATCTTACCTAGTGAGGGAACCACAGCAGCTCCCAAGTTCCCACCACTTTCAGTTCTCCATTCCTTCTCTGCCTACCAGCTATCCAGTTGTGCTGTCAAGGAGCTACAGAGATATAATGGTATGTTAAACATTCTGATTTTAATAAATTATGAAAAAATATTCCATCCTGGATTTTATTTTATAAGTATATCAGTATGGATATAAATATACCTAAATATATACGTATGAAAATATATCTAAACATAGATACTTGCTGCCATGGAAGTCAGTGTTACCTGGGAAGAGCCCTTGCCTTTTAATACAGCGTGATGGTGACTCTTTTGCTTTTGGTAGAGCTCTGGCATGATTCTGAAGCAGTAGTATTGAGTTAGAAGCTAGGTCTTCATTGGAAGGTCGATTTCATGGAGGTGAGTAGTTGTTACACCAAAATACAAATACAGAGGTTTTCTGGCATTGGTTTCAAATCTTAATTTAGAAAACTAGCTCAAGCTTTTAAAGTTGCGGTTATTCTGGTTATTTTCATTCAAAATATTCCTGTACTTTCATTTCAGAGGTATGTTTTGTATATTGCTGTAATCTGCACCGTCTGTTTCTCAAATGGCAGATTGCTAGTAGGATTGTGAAGGGGCCAGTCTGCTTTCGCTCAGGAGTGACTTGAGGTAGAAGTGAGCCCATTATTCTTCCATACATGAGATAGATAGGCCTCTTTCTTTCAAAAAAAATTTGCTTTTCTTCATCTGCTTTCCATTTGCTCCTTTTCTTTTGTTAAGATCAGGAGGGCCAAAATCAGGAATTTAAAAAAAGTTGTAACAGAAAATTTTATTTAATCTTGGTTCTTTATCTGTGATGGTTTATTTCAATCTACTTTGTATATCGTGTTGTAAAACACTGAATAAACTTCAATGCCCTTACCACACTTTGTGGTAGACACTACCTGGATAGGGTTCATTTAGTGTATAACTGATTCCCTCAAGGCTTAGACAGCATCCCCCTACCTTTGGAGAACTTCCCCCTCCATGATAGGTAGTCTGGATAGAAGGGCTTCCATATGAACTTTGGTGTTTAAAAGGTACACAGACCAGATTATACTGAGGAGTTGATTAAACTGCAAATAGTAGGGTGCCTCCCAGAAGAGGGGCGTTGTTCCTCTAAATAAATTTTTTTTTAATGCACTTCACAAACCCAGAGATGCAAGATAAAAATAAAGCTGGTACATATCCTAATATTGCGAACCTGTGAATGAGCCTGGCAGGGAACTTTCAGTGTGAAGGATTTATTGCATCCCTGAAAATGCTGTCTGCTCTAACGTCCTCTGCAATCTAGTAGCCAGTTCCTATTGAGACATTAAGAGATGTACAACCATCTACCTGCCTCCCTCCTCCATAGCACTGTGTCCAGGCTCTTGGAGTTATGGTTCCTGATGGTGGTTGTTACCAGTTCCCAGTTCAGTCCTCAAAGTTGAGGACTGCTTTATTAATTTCAAAAAAATGTGATACAAAGAGGGTATCAGGAAGAAAAAACATTATGAAAATGGCATAAAAAGATAAAACAGCCTATTATAATCTAAACCAAGTGCATACCTCAGAACATGAATTCTTGAGTAACTATTAAAATATGCCATAAGTATTGGCATCCTTAGAGAAGATTCTGATCATCTCTGTCTGCTATTTTCTCATACAATCAGAGTGTTTTGCTTATAAAAAGGTAGTATTCTGTATTTGCCCACCAAGAAACATAGTGTCTCTAGTCTTCCTTTTGAACATCTGTTTTCAAATGTTTCTCACTATCATTTAGCTCTGAAAATCATCACCTTACTGAGCAGGTTCCAAGTGCCCAGAACGGAACCTGTGCATACAACTGTTCTTACAGCCAGTGCAGGTCAGAAACCTCACCTCTGTTGAAACTAATATCTGCTTCCATTAAAATATTACTGCTTTACTGTCTGCATTTCTTTCACTGTTTTAGCATACCCATTAGAACATCTGAAATGTATATAAAAATCTTGGTTAAGAATATCTGGTATTGAAAAAAAAAAAAGTCACATATACTGAAGGAGACCTTTTGAAAATATTTATGTACTACTAGGCCTGCTTTTCAGGAAGTTGCTGAAATTTCTCAATATTTGCTTTACCCTAGTTATGATTTTTTAAAATTACTTACTTTTGCCATTCACTGATTGACTTTTACTAAAAATTTACTTCTACGTGTTCATTGTTTTAACTAACTTTTCGGCAAAACCAAAAGATCCACATGAGAAAATAAGTTTTATTCTCTATTGTTTAAACAAGCCTCATGCGTTCCCTGAAAGCATGTGTGCCCTTTAAAACACTGGGATTACAAAACATATTTCAGCTAATTGGAAAGAGGATGTAATTACAATTAAACTAATTTTTCCTGTAATCTCATCCAAAAACTGAACTCTTTTTAATTCACTTCTTTGTTTCCCTACTGATGAGGGCAACATAACAGACTGATTCCCTTGCATAATTTTGACTGCTGGGCTCTCTATATCTGTGGCACAGCAGTGTTATCTTTCAGGGACCTACGTATGTAGAGCTTCCACTGCTGTCGGTGTCATTGCAAAGGAACACTTGTGAATTTATTGCTCTCTTCTTTTTTTTTTTTTTTTTTCCTTCTTCATAATGACACATCCCTAAGATATATCTGCTCAAGAAATTAATAAGTATAGGGCAGTATCTGCTGTTAAAAGAATAGCTCCGAGGTGGAGAACATTCCTGTGTAGACAAGGATCATGCATTTCTACAACTGGAATGAAAATTTGCTCTAAGAAGGTCTTTAGGTTTTTTGCTACGTGGACTGATGTGATAATGATTATGTCTGCATGTTATTTTTCAAGCAGATATGCACTTGCTTTGTCTGGACCCTAAGCTGATCAAAAGCTTTGCAAATGGAATTAGTGCTGTCCTGAGCTAATAAACCCTGACTTACAGGCATGTATATTCCTGTGGCCTCAAGTCAAGCTTAGCGTGAGAGCAGAGCAACCTCACATTTGCCTGCCAACCTTTTGTAGACATACCCCGAATCTGGTCTTTGCTTTTGCCTGGACTGGTAGAGCCACAGTCGAGAGGCAGGCGCTGTAGTAGTATACTTAGCATTGACAGGGCCATAGATGGTCATTTGTGTTATGCTGTTGGCTGGGCCCATTGCCATGTGACTTGGCAACGAAATTAAAAAAGTCCCAAGACAAGACACTCTGACTTGCTTTCAGCACATGTTGGGTAAACACGTGAGTGTTGAAGACAGCTAAGTTTCTTCTATATTCCACACACCATTTACAATACTTACAATACTAAATCCCCCCCGCCCTTTTTTTTTTTTTTTAACTAATAACTAAAAAAATTATTGGGGGTGATCATGTTGGAAAATAAAATAAGTATTATTTGTAAATAATTTTAGAGGTATTGGACAGTAAGTCTGCAAATAGTCAGACTAAAGATACAGAATGTGCTGAATCTTACAGGACTTTGTCCTTCCAGTCAGAGGTAACCCGAAGTATTTCTGTCATCAGCCAAGAAAGTCAAATGATGATAGGAACTAAAATTGTGTAGCTTTAGCCCATTTAGGGAAAGGAGACTTTTATGTAATTTAGCAAAAATCAAAGAATAAGGTTCAGCCCCTGTCTTATGGAGGAACTGATAGGCATTTAGAGTCTCTATTGTCAACGTTAAAAAACAAATTATAAAATTTACAAGTGAACTGCAACATTTCAGTGTTCTTGTTGCTGATTTAATTAAAAAGAAAAATGCAATAGCCTTTTAAGTACTGACATATGTACTGTTGGTGAGATGACTGATGTTGCTAGAATTGAACCATCTTTATGACAAAAAAGAAAAAAAGGGACTGTTAAATGTAAATAACTGATTTTTCAGTTTTCTCTCTTAAGCAAGCTTGCACCCCTTTTTCTTATCTAAACGATCTCCTTTGGCCTGAGATCATAAGCAGAATTATTGTCAGAAAATATTTTCTGGGAAATGTGGATGGTTGGAATATCAAAATTAATCTTAGAGTGGAAAATATGATGATATTACCATTTATAATTTTGTTGCTACCAACAGAAGTGTATTGTTGTGCCAGAATCTTACATTCATATGCCATGCATTAAGCAGACAGCTTCTAAAATTTCTGCTTAAATGACCTAAATTATATATAAACAATGACACACTTGTATATAATAAAGTATTTATATATTAAATATCCAGAAAAGGTATATGTGCATATGTTGAAACTTTGTGGACATCTGGAGTGTTGAGATAAAGTTATGATTTCCAGCTGGAACATGACAATTTTAAGCAAGTCAGTCTGATGTATTTTAAGATGATAGACCACACGGTTAATTTTGATCTCAATGTCATTCAAACAACTGTATTGTGAACAAAAACAAAAGCCAGTGCATGGTCTGGTTTGCTTCACTGCTGAACATTTTGCCTTTTTTTTTTTTTTTATTTACTTACTTAACAGCTTTGAGTGCTCCTGCATATTAGTTTTCTAGACTTTATTGTTCTGCTAGTGGATGTCCACATTTCTAAAAGAAATTATCATTTCTATTTGAGCTGATAGTACTGCAGTTAGCAATTCCTCAGAACTGTATTCAGTATCTACTAAGATGTGTCTAGGACCTACATTTAAGAATAAAGCTTGGAAAAAAGAGTGGGACTAAAGACATGGGGAAACTCAGTTCACCATTTCCTTAGGTTGCAAATGTTTCTTGGAAGTCTTCTTTGCTCATCTACAGATACATGGATGGTTCTAACACAAAAGCTTGTCCCTTGTCTCCAAGTACCTTATTAAAAGTATGGCAGTAGTTAGGTCTGTCTGATCGGCCCACAGAGGCTACAGCAGAAATCAAGGCTGAAGTTCTCACTGGGAGAATATCTGAGGCTTACTAGTGAAACAGGGCCATTGAATGAAATAGGCAAGAAATGAAAAGAAACCTTCTTAAGAAATCCAATATTTTTACAATTACTTATATTATCTGGATTACTCCTTTAAAATATCCTAAGCGTCTTCAAATTGTCTTATAATTTACCTTTTTTGTGAATTGAAGGTTCTGTTAACTTCTATTATGCATACACTTTTTCCTCCCCTTCTCGAGCTCAAAAAATGGACTTTTGTAGCAGTGTTTTAGCTCTGAAGAAAAAGGGCTATGCAAGACAGGCAAACGCTTTGAACTTTCCCTGCCTTCTGATTTTCCTAGATCATAGATCAGTGGAACTTTTATCTCCTCCCCAACCAGCACTGCATGTCTGATCATCTTTTTGTCTATTTTTCCTTCCTACAGGGACCCTATAAAAATACAGCAGCTGCAGAACCAAATTCGTCTGGAGCAAGAAAGTGGCCAGTGGTATCGTCACCAACAGCAACCTGATCATCATCAGCACCCTCCCTCTTCCCCTTCCTTTCCTCCTCCCCCCTCCTTCCAGGAGCTTGAGTCCAGCCAGTCTGTCACCGCTCCTGTGCCAATGAGTATTCTTAACTCTCATACTTCCCCGACCATGCAGTCTTCCAGCTCCTTCAACTATGCTCGGCCTAAGCAGTTCATTGCTGCTCAAAACATCAGCCCTGCTTCAGGTTATGTGACTCCATCTTCAGGATCATCTACATCCAGCCTTCCTTCTCCTATGTCTCCAACTGCCTCTCAGAAACAGTTTGGGAGAGTGCCTGTTCCCCCTTTCTCTCAGCAGTTTGCTCCAGAAGGGGAGTACGCCTGGTCTCCTTCTTCTCCATCCCCTCCGCCCCCACCTCCACCTGTCTTTAGTCCAACCGCGACATATCCAGTGTGTGATTCCTTTCCACTTCCACCTCCTCCACCCCCTCCTCTTCCTTCACTTTCTTCACCTTCCCACAGCCTGTCTCCAACTCCCAGATTTCCTAATTCTGGCCAGTCTCCGGCAGCTTTTCTTAGCTCCATGCTGCCATCCCAGCCACCACCCATTTCTGTCAACGCATTAGGCCTCCCGAAAGGAGTGACGCCTCCGTAAGTATCAGCTAATGAGCTCCTTGAGTTTGACTGTACTGTTTGATTGTACTGAAGGTTATTGCACTTGCTTCATTTTATACTTTTCTAGGGTCCTTTGCTGTTAACTGCTACCTGAGAGGGAGATGTGTGAATTACTTGCAAATGCCTCTGTGCTAGAGATAGGATATCGTTTTCTAACCCTCACAGAAGTGAGGTTCTGAAGGAGTCCTACAGTAGGAATACGAAAGAGGAGAAGCTAAAGCTTTAAATTGGAGTTGATGAAAATATGAAAGCAGCAGCAAAAGGCCCTGCGTGCCCAGGGTGGTGGAAGGAGATCCAAGAAAACCCTTCTCGTGACCCAGTTATTTTAAAGTCACATATTCAGTGATATTTGCAGTATATGTTTCTATTACATCTGCAGATAGAGAAGTAAGGAGTAAAGAGAGCATTGTTCAGAAGTCTCTATAGCTTTGTGATACTTAAGGTATAAGGTATTAAAGTGTACATCTGACAACAAAGTGGTCATAACGATATATTGACTTTTCGCTAGAGTTTTTGTTCCAAGGACGTATGAAAAGGGTTTAGGAGGGGATTTAGAAAAGCAGTGCATAAAAACAAACAGAATCCCTCCCCCTAACAACTCCGCATACTTGTTTTCCCCTTTTGTCTTCTCTAAAGGCCAAAATAGTATTTTGGAGCATGTCAGATCCCATCATAGATCAGTTTGTCTTTCCACTGGCACTCGACTCTCATTCCATCCTTAGAGAACAAAGAGACATGCTGAAGAACAAAAATGAGAATAGCTGTATCCAAGGCTTATTTATAACTTTGTCTAGAAGTTTGTCTAAACATATCTACGGTATCTAGGTGACTTGCTCAGCTACATACTGTTGCAGTGGGAACTTCTGTTATTTCAGTCCAAGATACGAAAAGGAAGAGAAGAAAGAAAGTGGACAGATATCAAAGTAATAAATCATGTATATGCTTTAAAAAGCATTTCTTTATCTTGATCTTTGTCATATGGCTCATTCATTATGGAGTCTGGCCATAAAACAGATTTAGGAGAGAAATTAATAAATAGTACGGTTTGCCCTTGCAGTCATAATAGTTGTGATTTTCTGTCTCACTGTGTTCTTTGCACTGGCTGAGTTTCTCTATTGATAATGACTGCTGACAGTTGCATGATTAATTTACTGACAGCTTGACAGGTAAGCACAGCCCACAAAAGCCCTCAATTACCCCTGATTTTCCAGGAAAGGGTCTAGTACAGCTATATAGTTCTGGATGGGAACTGGATTCTCTTTCAAGTTCCCTTCTGTGTGCCGTAAGGGTGACAGCAGCAGCTCAAGCCTCTGCTGTGTCCCTCTTTCCCTGTTATGCTATGTTCATTCACACATGTTCTTACTTGAGGCATTAGCTGTGTTCTTCCTCATTCCTTTTGATCTTTGGACAGAGAGACAACTCTGCAAGTATGCTTCCCCCTTCCCCAAGCCTAGCAGCCAGTCTGGGTATGCACGTGATGGTGTGCCTATCCCCTGGGACAAGGCAGCAGCCGCAGGCTCTGAGCTGAGAATGAGGTGGTTGGCTGTCTGGCCTGCATTCCCTCAGGAAATGCAGTCCAGATGGGAGCTGGATCACATTAACCGTACTGAATGTATGTGTGTATAATTTATATATATGTATATACACATGTGTGTGTATATATATATACAATGAAAATTTGTCATCTGAATTATAACATTAAAACATGGTAAAAGATGTACTGCATGATGCAAAAAAAAAATCTGTTGTTACATATCTTTGATGCCAATTTTTCCCTGGCCTCTCCTTTTTCATTTTACTGTGTGGGTTACTAATGTCTGGTGTCTTTTGCTGAGTAAATCATTCTGTTTCCCATAATTCTCATACCACTCCTGGGCAATTCTTCCCCTTCCCTTCCTTCCCTCCACTGCTTTTGGTCTCCTCTGCTTTGTGCTACGGTTGCAGTTCTTTTTTTAACCCCCACCTTCACTTTTTGCTTCTTTTCCCTCATCTTTTGCTCCATCCTCGCAAATCCTCTGTTCTTGAACACATTTGTCTTTCCGAGATGATGTTGGTTTTGAGTCACTCACGGTATTCCATAACCTCAGCCTATAGTCTCACCACGTACTCCATGATCTCAAAGATCCATTGACAGAAAAGGATGATACTGTTTCCTGACAGTGTGCTGTACAGACGGGGTGCAAGGAATTAATTGGAGCATTCAAAATTTTGCTTCAGCTCAGCACCTAAAATGCTAGTCAAGCCATTGAGCTCTGTCTCTGCTTCTTGATCAGTCATACAGTGGTGATACTAAGAATATGATAGTGGGTTGCTGAAAGTGAAATACCTTTCATGGAAAGGAGGTACATTTTTTACCAGACACTCCAAATACAGTGTTTGAAGTGGTGTGATTTCCTTTTTAGACAACAACTTAATGATTTATTATTATATTTTAATGTTAGTGGAAGTAGACATGGACCTGTCATTGCATTTAGGTACTTCAACACTTTCATATCAAGTGCTGCTAGCAGATAAAATGCTCTTAAAACAGTTTTCCTGTCTGCTTTCAATGTTTTCATGGCTCTTTTCTCTTGCCTTGTATTTTCTGGGTGTGTATATCAGGGATGGTAATTCACTGTTCATATTTTGATTACACGGTCTTTTTACCATGGTTGTCTTCTCTCCCAGGCCTAGGTGCTGTGACACTGCTAGCCAAATATGTGAAAGAAAACAATGAATATTTAGCTTTGTCACAGTCTCTTGTAATTACCAAAAAACATTGTTTGGCAGAGTAAGAAATTCTGCAGGCTATTTTCATAAGTTATGCATCTTGAGGTACTGTGGAATTTATTGAGTAATTGTTTAATTTGTCATACATTTCAATGATTGTTTCATTATTAAGTCTTAGCACAATTACAGATCTGCTCCTCAGAATCAGTACTTGGTAGGCATCATTCTTATTTTCTTCACATTGCTTTTGTAGTAGGAGCACAATAAAGGTGAAGTAATAAACATGGAAGGTGGAGGTAATTATTTTTTAATATGGTCAAAGGCAGCATCAGCGAAGTTTTCTGTAAAATGGAAGATACAGTGGTTGCATACAAACCAGCAGAGTCTTTGTTTCTCCTCATAGAGTCAGACCTTCCATCCATCAGCTTTCTTCAGGCATTTCCTTTCCAGTGTATGTATCGTCTTTGTTCTACTTCAAAGAGAAATTAATCCAAGGAGGTGTTGTGCCTTTTATACATAAGAGGTCAGGGAAAACATTTCTAACTCTCTCTTCCATCCCTGTACTCTGTCTGTGAGCCCATGAGCCGTAAATACCATGCTAATGTTTTAGCTAAAGGTTGACATTTTCCTTGGTTTTGGGCCCTGAGACTCTATGGAAATGACAGCATTATCTAAATCAGTTTGATCAGATGAATATTCTTTCAGTTGATAGGTTTGGAAAGATTGCACTGGGGGGGTTTTTTTGTTTGTTTGGGGTGGGGGGGTTGTTGTTTTTTAACAACACGTAGTCTTACAGCCTTGCCTGAATCATGGGAATAGCGACTTGAGGATTTACTACATTTTATTTGGACATCTGAATCATGGAAAGCAGCTTTGTGTTATTAGTACCTACTAATTCACCTTTAAATATTATAACCGTTTATTTGCAATAATTGTATGGTAAATGTTTCAGTTGAATAAAATAGGTATCATCTTTCCAGTAAGCTCTAGACACTTTGTAGTGACCAGCATTTTCAAGCTGTGACTGTGATGGTGTTAGCTGAACAAGCTTTGGGAATAACCTTTGTTTTATTAATGGGGCAGATCTGATAAACTAAAGTCTTGCCAGAGCACAGTGTTATTAAACAACAGAGAAGTGGTGGTGGAACTGCATAGCTAATTAAGTACTTAAGAGAATTATGAACACTCGTCAGTTATTTCTCAGGTAAAACTTGGCTGGAGTAAGACTGTTGGATACTGTTCTTAAAAATCCTAGTTCTTCCTTTCTTTACCTAAAGAAAACTCTAGGGTGGGTGGGTGGATATGCTGGACTCAGGTTAGCTTTTGGTTACAAAAGACTTGCAGGGAGCAGAGTTAACATGACAGAAACCTACAACTGAGGTGGTTTTGTCCACAGTTAAATCTGTAGGAGCTAGAATCTGGTCTTCACTGTTCATATTAAAGCCAGATAATATCTGTATGAAAAGAAATAAGTATACTTACAAATTCTAGGTAAGCACATACATTGGTAAGTTTACATGAGCATTTGTGGAAACAAAATTAATCCCATGAGAAGGATTTAGTTGACTATTCAGTGAATATTTAAATAACAATAATATAAGTCCTGCGACAAAAAGGTATGGAGTCATCCAGCCTGGAGAAATGGAATCTCTTTCCAAGTATAAAAAACATGTATTGTCAGCTACACTTATATCCTTTTCAAAGCAACTTAAAAAATTCTAATATTTTCTTAAACTAGACAATTTTCCTTAAAGTAGACTTTTTCTGTAAATATCTTCAGTAATTACCTTAGTCGCAAACAGAAAAAAAATCTGACTCTACAGAATTGGTGAAAGAACATGACTTTCTGGAAAAGAATGGAAAACGGAAAAGAAAACATTTTTTTCAAGACAAAATTATCTAAAGTATGTTGTAAAATGTAATTAAATAAGCTGCTTTCATCACTCTGCATAATAAATTTAACTACTGTTTCAATGATCTCTAGAACTTAAAATGCAAATCTTAAAGGAGGTTCTGTGGGAATCATGAGAATAGCAACATCAGAGAGAGATCTGCACTTTTTTTCCCCTTTGAATCAGGGCTGCTGGTCTGATCTTGCAGCTGTGTACTGTGACTTGTCCACTGAATTCTGTCTCAAATAGCACTGAAGCAAGTATTTTAGTAACTCTTATGTTCCTTGACTCAGTTAACAATGATGGTCACCGCTCTGAGGAAAAGCTACACTTCTCCATCTTTTTATCTTGCAGCTTTCAACAGTCGTCCGGTACAAATGCCAGCTTTCATTTTAAAGCCAACTGTATTACTGTCCTGTGTAGACTGGACATTTACTTTTCCCATTTCTGTAAGTTGTGTCTGTCACAACTGTAAAAAAAGGAGGTTACCTACAGTATGATTGATGTGAAAATAGTGATATGCAGGAGGAAGTAACTTGAATAAGAATTTCAACATTAAACTGAGGAAAAAGGTCAGGGCGTTTTCTTGCTTCTGAGGGAGCTCACCTCATCTCCGTATACTACCTATTCAGTTATACCTGGAGTTATCCCTGGATCTCAGGAAAATATACCTGAAGACAAGTATTTCTGTAACTGGAAAAATTCTAGCAAATATGAGGGTTTGCATTCATTTCCAACCCTCAATTTTTTAAAGCTATTGCTTTTGTCCATTAGACCATGTTCGGGGTTTGTGTGGCAGGGTTTCAGTAGCGAGGGAGGGGCTACCAGGGTGGCTCCTGTGAGACACTGGTAGAAGCCTCCCCGGCTCCAAATTGGACCCGCCTCTGGCCAAGGCTGAGCCAATCAGCGACGGTGGTAGCGCCTCTGGGATAACAGATTTAAGAAAGGGAAGCTGCAGCGGGGGAGGGGAGTGGGATGTGAGCGAAACACCTACAGACATACCAAGGTCAGTGAGGAAGGTGGGGGAGGAGATGGGCCGGAGGAGGGGATGGCCCTGCAGCCCCTGGTGAGAGGGCAGGCTGTCCCCCTGCAGCCCATGGGAGGACCCCACGCTGGAGCAGGTGGGTGCCCCTGAGATGGCTGTGACTTTGTGGGGAAGCCTGTGCTGGAGCAGTCTGTGCCTGAAGGACTGCAGCCCACGGAAGGGACCCACGCTGGAGCAGTTCATGAAGAACAGCGGCCCGTGGGAAGCACTCATGTTGCAGAAGTTTGTGGAGGACTGTCTCCCATGGGAGGGACCCCACATTGCAGCAGGGGAAGAGTGAGGAGTCCTCCCCCTGAGGTGGAAGGAGCGACAGAGACAACGTGTGACAAACTGACCGCAACCCCCATTCCCTGTCCCCATGCGCCGCTGGAGGGGAGGAGGTAGGGAAAACTGGGAGTAAAGTTAAGCCCAGGAAGAAGGTAGCGGGTAGGGGTGGGGGCAGGTGTTTTAAGCTTTGGTTTTACTTCCCATTATCC
>JAVKLA010000053.1:2769740-2820133 GCA_034782735.1 Sagittarius serpentarius | reverse complement strand
GGGCAGGTGTTTTAAGCTTTGGTTTTACTTCCCATTATCCTTGTTTTGATTTGATTCGTAGTAAATTAAACTGATTCTGTTTTTTTTTTTCCCCAAGGTGAGTCTATTTTTTGCCTGTGACCATAATTGGTGAGCGATCTCTCCCTGTCCTTGTGTCGACCCACGAGTTTCTTTACATTTTCTCCTCCTCATACTACCAGGGGGAGGAGCGAGCGAGTAGCTTCATGGTGCTTTGTTGCCAGCTGGGCTTAAACCACAGACCATTTTTGTTTAAAGTTTCTTGATTTATTGTGTTTGTACCTCCTTTTCCCCTGGCTTGGATACTACTTGCAACTGTTATGCCAACACCTGAGTGGTTTATCTGTGATATCAGATCACTTCTTGATGATTGTGCTAAGAAATGGCTCGTATTGGGGGCCGTGTTTTTGCACAATGTAACAGCTTTTTATTATGTACATGCATGTGATTATCCTAAAATACATGTCCATATCAGCTTTTTTGAAATATTATGAATGCAAGTTTGTTCCTCTTGAACTTCGAAATCAGGTTGTGCCCCAGACGTAATCAATTACAGTTGCTCAAAAGCAGAGATCAAGGATTTAACATGGAGACACGCAGACAGTAGCCAAAATAACTGATCTACTGTATCCTGACAATCATTGTATCTGGAAGTCTTAATTTTCAAGATGGTTTTATCCAGTTCTTTTTTCTAAATGATATTTGCAGATGCTTAAGAATGTTGTAAGATGACAAGCGTACTTAACTAGGAGAATTAGTACATATCCCTCTCTGTTGAAAAGAGAGAGAGGCTGTTTGCAGCATTGCTTTGCAGCTTTTTTTGGTCTGCAGATTTTTTCCTTCAGAGGACTTAATTTTATAACTTCCTTATTTTAAGCAGATCTGAATGCCACAGAAATGTCTGTGAAGGTAAAAGCCAAGTATAGTGCTTGATAGTTGTGGAGACCTTAACCAGTAGCATTTCATCAACTGGAGTAAAGGGTAATATTTTGGATGTATTACCTTTTCTCGGTCCAGTGTAGGTTTTTCTTCACATGCTTCTGGCAGTTAACCTGTTCTTCTCAAGATTTCGCGATTACAAGGACTGTGCCAGCCTTTTCTACATTCAAGAGCAGTCAGTGCTTGACCATCAGTTCTAGTATAATGCTGGTAACAATCAGAAATGCAGATAAGATTACTGGTTACAAAGTAAGTAGTATTTTTTAAATTGATATCCAAATATGTGGACATCTTTTGAAAAGCAAATGGCGCTTACGTATCTATGGTAACCAGGGCAGCATGAGGCAGAAGGGTAACTTGCTCAGGTGGGGAAGGAACTGAACAGGAGAATGAAAAAATGGTATTTCTTCTTTTAATGAGTAAAAATGCATTTTTAAAGATAAGCCTTAGAAAAATGAATTTTTGGTGGTAGACGTGCAGTTTGTAGGTGAGTTGTTCTCTGTGTTATCTAATCCTTAAGAAGGATCGACGTGCTTAGAAATATATATTATTCATGTCAGTCTTGATCCTATCTAATGCTGAGGCATTTATTTATTTTTTCAACTACAGTTTCATAACCTTTTCTTGGGTGGTAGAAATAATTGAACTTTTGTTACCTCTGCTTCATTTAGTGCAAGTCATCCTTAGTCAGGTCTGTGCCTCAGGCATTCCCTTAATTCAGATGCATGTAACGTCACATTACTGAACAGAGCTCACTCCTGGTCTCCACAGTCTGTATAACAAGATCAGACTAAAACGATTTTAATATGCAGCTGCAGCTTCAAAGTTTGTGACCTGTTACAGTGCTTGTAGTAACTTTGTTCTTACAGTAAATGAAAAATGTATTAAGTGGGCAGAAATTAGCTGTATTTTTGGAAGGCTTTCGTTTTAAAGGAAAAATCAAGTTACTGTTCATTACCTCAGTACCAGAGAATTGATTTGGATTTCTATGAAACTGAGCCATATTGGCTGCAAACAGGAATTTGTTCTTGGAAGGATAACAACAGCCAGCCTGTTGCCCTTGTTTACACTGTAAAAGGTACACAGGAAAAGAGGGAATCGCATCCAGCGTGCACTCTGTGTAATTAAAACATGAAAAGTACTGCTGGTTTGGCCTTCTTTCTAAACAAATGTTAGGGCAAATACTCAAAACTAAGGAGAGCCAAGCAGAGGTTGCAAAAATCTTTGCTGTCAGAAATCTCTTTATGAATTAAGATGGCTGAGTTTTGGCAATTCTGTTGCGCCCTTTCTGACCAAAAGAATTCAGACTTGTGTTCTTTTATCTATGTCTGTGTTCAGGCCCTCAGTGACTGAAGTGATGCAAGTTTCAGAGGCGCTTAAAATCTGCGTGCATTGCTGCCTGATTCTCAAAGGCTGATAGTTCCTTTGCACATTTGTGGTGGTAGTTGTATGCTCGAGACTAATAGTGTCAGTATCTTGAAATATGCCTTCTCCTGAACACACAAATACATGAATGAATTGGCAGAACGTTTTGTTTGGTATTATCCCTGAGAAAAGACAAAAAGAAAGCTGATGAGTCACTAAGCAGGACACAAATCTTAGGAACTTAATGTATCCAGATAAGGGCATGTAAGTATGGTGAAAAACATTTGCAAAAGCAGCTGAAGAAAGTTTGCTGCCAGGCTGCCTTGACATGTAAACCATCTCTCAAGCTGAATGGATCTGTGCTTTGGGGGACAGATTTACCAAGGACCTTCTATTTGTTGCCATTGCCTTGTAGCCATTTTGAAATTCATCTCAGGAATGTATGTCATAAGAGCTAATTTGATGTGGGGGTATGTATGTATATATATTTATGTATATATTCTAAAGTATATATATGTAGAAAAAGAAAAAAGATTCTAAAGAGGGGGTGGAAATAGAGAATCCGCAAGAAGAATTACATTTCTTCATGCACCTCTTCTTTTTTTGTCCCAATTTAAAATAGTCCTGACAGAGAAAGTGAGAGGTTTTCTAAAGGCATTTGAAGAAATTTTGACTGATACTCATGTTTATAGTTATATTTTTAAACCAACTACTTCCTTGCTTAAATACTTATTTGTAAATGTAAGTAAAGAGAAGAGAATCGATTTTTCAGTCAAATTGCCTTGACGAGGTCTTGGATGACACTTCCACACCCACTGCGTAAAGCCCAGGATGTTCCGGCACGTAACCAGAGATCTAGAAGGTTGTTAGGGAGTCTGCCTCTCCTGTTAAGAGTTACCAGGGACCCCCAGGCCATTGCTGAAATATGTGCATACCTTGTTCTTAAATAAAATTCCTTAGCTTCCCTGTATGACTTGTTCCAGTGTTTTAACTGTCACTGTTGGAGGGTGGAGAAAGGAGAGTTCTGCATTGTTTTTGTCTCAGCTAGGCCTGTGGTTCTTCAAGTTGTTTTCTACTTACCATCCTCAATGGACATAGAGAATCATTGCATGCCAGCTGTTTTCTGATGTTTTATGTTTGATTCACCTCTCCATCTTCATTCTCCTCATTTCCTGCCTAAATAAACAAGATGGTTTTTTGTGTGTGTGTGACATAGCTTGTCACAAAAGCTATGATTTTAAAGCCATCTGACAGTTTTCTTTTTCTAAAACTTTCCAATTTGCTGTATTTTTCTTGAAGAGCAGTGGTAAAACTGGATTCAGTGTCTAACAGTAAGGAATAAAGGCAAACAATGAGGTTTCAAGTCTTATGCTAATGGTCCCAGAATTATATTTCTTTTTCTTTTGAAATAATGGTGTCATTCTCCAAGTTTTAATCTCACAGATTCTTGAGAGATGATTAATATGTTAGTGCTAATTTTCCTTTTGTATTGCTGTCATGCTTTGAACATTTCTTCTGAGTTTCGTCATCATTAGACCCCCTCTAGACTAATTGTGAAGATTATTGTAAATGACAGTTGTTACCTGCAAGTGAGTTGCAACCTCTGCAAATTCAGTGTCATCAGCCAATTTGAGAAATGTTGGGGTATTTTTATTTCACTGTTCCAATTGTTAAGGTTCAAGTACTAAGTACTGAACTTAGTATACATAGACCTTTGAAAGACCTCGTTGGTCTACATTCTTCCAGTTTGACAGGGAAAAAAAAAAATCATTGCTACTCTTCAAATAGCTTTTTCAGACAGTTATACAGCCATATAATAGAAACTTCAGCCAGACTCTGTTTCCCTGATTTACTAGGGAACTTAACTGCAGCTCCTGAAGGCTTACTCAGAAGCCATAAACTGAAGTGTATCAAAGCTACTTCTTTTTGCCTATCTGCATGCCCTTCGGCCTGACAGAGAGAGAAATGTGAGGTTTGATATGATTCAATTTTCATTTCCTTATTATCCTACATTGTTTTGAAACGGACGGTAATATTGTTTTCTTACATTTAGTATGGATGTTGAACTTACTGACCTGTAATTGTCTTGGTACTCCGTTCCCTTTTAAAAATGGGTGTGTTTGCTTAGGGGTTTCTGTTTTCAGAGATAACTGATAGTGCTTCAGAAAGTGCTTTCACTTGTTTTGTTACTTGAAATCCACTCCTGAGCACTTAGCCCATCCCCCCTGTTTTCGTGCACTGTTGTGACTTTCTTGGGTAAAGTCTCTATTTTACCTTTACAGCCTATTGAGTGCCAAGCATAAACAGGCCTTTTTCTGCTAAGATTCTTTTTATCATTCAAGTATGAAATTTGTAAGAATGTGAAATGAAAACTATTTCTTAATGTATCCCTTGGAATTTTCAAGGTAGGATGTACATCTCCATTAAAAGCTGGCACAGGGCTTCTTCAAGGTGAAGGCAAATTTGAAATTTGCTGCCTTGAAGTTGGCCAGACTTTTTTGGGGTGTTGTGTCCGTATCTAAAAAGTGACAAAATTCAGTTCCATGGCAGTGCTCGTCTGGGTGGGGTAAGAGGCTGGAAAGTGAAGGGAAAGACTGTGAGGAGAGAGTCAGATGCCACCTTTCCACTAGCCTTCCAGCAGTTGGTCCAGCCTTCCTGAGGGATGTTACCTTCTGATACCCTCTTCCCACCTTCTCCTGTCCTTTTTCCTTCCGTATCTTCCTTTCCATTTACTGTCCCCAAATTCCTTGAGTTACTGAAGCATCTTTCTTGAAGAGATCTTACCCCTCCCTCTTACTATTCTCGTCTCCCTGTAGAAGGGATAGTTTTTCTCACTTCTTGCCCCAAAAGGAGTGGAGAAGACTTTCTTTGTTACTTGTGACTGAGAAACTCCCCAGCCAAATGCTGAGGGAATTACTCTGCTTGGTGACTCCAGCTAATGGCTGAATATTATTTCTAGCATGAGGGATGTTGTTCTCTGGCTCTTTGCAACACTAGGCAAATGTCCGCTCTTCTTCTGCTGTGATTTAATGTGAAAATGCAGCTCTTTTTACACGAACTTCACTATTTTCCCATTTTAAATTTACTTTTAGTAACAGAATATGAAATATTTTATGAATTTAGACTGAAATGTTTCCAATTATTGTCTTCTCCATATATTCACGTAATTCTTTTTTGGCTTTTGGCAGCATATGTGTATTGTTTCATTTTAACTAATGCTAAAAATTATCATTGAAAACACTTGCTGAAGAATGAAATTTCCCTAACCATGTTACAGAAATGTAGTACCAGACAATATCCAAGAAAACTTGTTGTCTTGTAAGATTCCTGTTTAACATTTTGGTGCTGGTAATTAAATTATTAAGTTGTGCATTGGAAAGTTTACCCCTTGCATGCTAGTCTGACTTTTTCCATCTCTGTCAACTGTGAGTTTGGCCATTTATCTGATTTGATTCCATATTTTTTATAAGTCATTCCCATGTAATGGGCTGAGCCCTGTTCAGTTGATGAAGTTAAAAAAAAAAAACAACTAAACTAATGTTGAATCAGTATTGGTGTTTTAAATGATAATGTGTGACTTCACCGAAGAAATGGTGTTTGCTACAAGTTCCAAATACTGATAGCAATGTTGATTTCTTCATAACTGTGTAAGAAGTAGAAACCACCGTTGTTGGGCATTTCCAGCAAGAGAGCCATCATAACATTACTGAAAAGTGTTAAATATTAGTGCAGACTGGAAAAAAAATTTCTTGTGCCATTCCAGAAAATGGGAGCGAGACATCCTGAAAGTGCAGTCATAACTTGTAGACCGATACGAGGAATAGCTTAGCCCTGTGAATGCAAACTGCTAAATGGTTGCTATTCCACTGTGAGACCCTGCTGCTGAAAACTGCTTTACAGGGACAATTTTTCTTTTCACCAGTGTAACCTAGAGTCTGTGAATGCCTCTTCTTTCAGAAACAACATGTTGCCTTCCGGCTATGTGTTCACAGAGATATGAAGAATAAACATGAAGTTATGGACTGTGTATTGCAAAGCTGTAACAAGAAATTAGTTAATAAATAACATAGGAAATTAATAATTAACTGCCTCGTCTTACATCTTTCTGATCTTTATCCATCTGGTACTTCATAGGAACCTAGTTTATCTTCCATCCCTACTTATCTAGTCATGCTTTCTCTTTCATGTTTCCTCTAATGTTGCTTTATTGCCATTGCTCATCAGTTTTCTCTTTTGAATTTATGGTGTTTCCAGCCACTGCTACACAATCCTGAGCCCTATTTTAACTAATGCATGAATAAAGCATAGTTTCAACTTTGTCCTTAAACTAACCATTTAATCAGTTATGTGAGTTAGAAGGGACAGCATAGGAAGTAAGGTGCCAGACCTCGCATTTCAAAGACCAATGTCATTTTCTTCATTAATAGCAGTGGTTCCAGATAAATTTCTAAATACCAATGATTTAAGGGAAGCTCATGAATTTTCCTGTACTGTTTTGCAGGGGATTTCCCAAGAAAACAGGCAGAACTGCTAGGATAGCATCAGATGAAGAGATTCAAGGGTCAAAAGATGCTGTAATTCAGGATCTGGAAAGAAAACTTCGCTTCAAGGAAGACCTTTTGAACAATGGGCAACCGGTATAAAAACATAAAATACCCTGGAGAATGGGAGTGGGCATGAAGGGTAGTTTCTCAGATATGCTGCTTGTAAAATAATTGTGTGTAGATTATTTTTATGTTTTATATATTTCTTATTTAAATTGCATTTCCAAAGCTGCATTTCCTTAAGGAATGATAGTATGCATTGTGGCCTATTGTTCCTTCTCCTGTTGGGCAACTTTACTTGGACTTAACAAAGCAATGGAGGTCTCAAAAGCGATGAATTTGCCTAAGAAGCCTGCACAGCCTGTACCTCAGGGGCTTTTTCAGCCTCAAAGGACATTTTGTTTTAACTGTTCATCACTGGGTGGCTGGCCAGCAAGCATATGCATAGCTCTTGATCAGTCCAGGCTCATTCTACCTGTTGCCTAGCTGTTGGGCAGCAGGGGGAAGGAATAGGTGGTAAATGGACATTGGAGGGGGATGAGGCGGTTCATCATGAGAAACAAACACATTAGGAATCAGGCATCATTAGATCCTGCAGTTGTGGGACTTTTTTGACGAATAGAATAAAAAACAACCTGTAGTACTAACTTACAGACTTTATCAAGAATTAACAATCTGCTTGAGGAGTCAAGAAATGATGTAAAATGGGCAAGTATATCAAACAATTGAAATACATAGCCGCAAAGTTCTCCATTAATTTTTGTGCATTTTAAGATCTGCGTAAAAGATAAAACACCAAATTCTTCCTGCTCAGAGTTGATGAGAAGCAACTCCCTTAAGACTTGATTACAGTTATTAAGGCATTGATTTAAATGTCTTTGAAGCAGGAATCTCTTCTAAGAGGAAAGTAATTTTAAAAATGTAGACTGTCACCCCTGTTTGTCAATGGAATGTTTCAAAAGCATCTGAATGCCTTGGGATACATTTCTGTCACTGAAAGGTAGTGTGCTTTAGGTTTCTCAGGACCATGCTCAGAAGTTTGCTATGTTTGCTACCATGTCTGAGATGTGGACTATGGTGGTGCAATTCAAGACAGCCTATTGAGTCAGAATATCTGCTCCACAGCTGCCAGATTCTGGTTCTCGATAAGGTCAATGGAGTGAAGCAGGGAAAATGTTCAGAGCGACTAGTGCTGCTGTACTTACCTTTCCCTATTGACTGCATAGGGTTTGGCAGTTTTCTGTACCTGTTAAGCAGAATCGCTTCCCTAGTGTGCAAGTTCCCGTTTTTTCAAAGGGGGTGGGCTGAGCGTGACTGTCAATGCCTGTTTTGGAAAGTGAGACAGAGGTTTGGCCTGGACAAATGAATGGAATGTCCTGAGAAAGCCCACATGGCCTGAGGAAAAAAAAAAAAAACCAACACCCCCAAAAAACCCCCCCAAAACCCCCAAACTAACTGTGATCAGATGATGTGGGAGCTTGAACCAAGTAAACTCTGGTTTTGCACTTGCCTTGAGGCTTTTGCATTGCAAATTCCTGTCTTGGGTGATTCTGTTTGTGTAATCGTGGCTGTGGGCACCTGGAGTGATCACAGAAGAAATTAAAGTGAAGAAAAGTTCATGACTTGCTTAGACATTTGTAACTAAGCTAAGACTGGTACCTAGTTTTCATGATTCTCAGCCTGCTGGTTTAGCTACAATATGACATCTTTTAAAAATTAATTTAAATGAGCTTTTTAAAAAATGGAAGCATTAAGTAGATGTAATGTTTTACAATTTCCAATCTTTTTTCATTTTTCTGTTTAAATGAGGCATTTCACCATGTAATGAGATTGCCTTTCATTCACTGGCATTTTTTTGCAATGTTGATTTGTAAGAAAGTGTCTAAGTGCCTGAAATATGTTATTGAAAGTAGAAGGAAAAATAATAATGAAATAATTGAATTGTACACTTAAGGTTTTCTTTTAACTTGCTTTACTTTCTGAGTGTAAATTGTCTTTCACAAGCTGTCTCCTTAATTTCTGAAAGAGTAAGAAGAAATAGAAAAAAAAAATCTTAAAGAATATATTTTCCTATAAAGCTGTCATATTTTTGACAAAATAATCAAGTAGTGTAGTATCTCCTTAGCAGCTTTGGCATAGTTTTCTGCCGTGTGGTTCTGATGTAAAAATTGAGCAGAATGACTAGGAGTGAGATTTAGGATGATTTGACATGCACTTTTTTGATGGCCATGCTGATTTAAGTAGTTCCTATTGCTCATTCCTGTCCAAGTTCCTGGCAAGAGGATGGAAACAAATGGCAGAGTTAGGGCAAGGGTTGCTTAAGCCAGAAGAGCCACATGTAATGCAAAAAAAATGCATTACAAACTGTGGTAGAAAATTTCTGTTAGAAATATATTGCTGCGTTCTTTTATTAACATTACTTAAAGTGTTGCTTACTGTCTAACTGCCTTGTAGTTCTTAATGAGAAATAAGAACTTTTATCTCTTCTTTTCCCTCCTCTTCATCCCCCTTTTATTTATTTTCTTTTTCAGAGATTAACGTATGAGGAGAAAATGGCTCGTCGATTGCTGGGAGCAGACAGTGCTGCAACTGTCTTCAATATGCAGGAACCAGAAGAGGAGCCTGCTATACAGGTGCCACATAACTCTACAATTTCATAGGAAAATAAAGAATGTCTTTCACTTTTTCTTTTTCACAGGCTGTGATTCTCTTAAAAAAGTCCTACATAAGACAATAAATATACACAAGTTAGGGCGGTTTTCATTACAGAAGTCATATGTTACATATCAGTGAAGAAAACTGGAGGATCACATGCCGGTTGCTCAGCTTTTCCATACTGAATAAGGTTGAGAGTTCTCAAATGTCTGCTCTCTGCTTTAAACTCTTCCATTTATCCTGTTCTGTCCTGACCTTTAAGTCTCTCAAGGAAAAAATACATCTACTATCTTGGAACCATATTCTCTTTATGTGTGTAATCTGCACTTTTTGGAGGCAGACCAAAAACACAACAGAAAGTCTGCTTGAAAGGCCAGGTACATGTTCTCCATTGTTCAGATGCCAGAGTTGCTATTCAGAAATGTGTAGCATTTGTTTGGTTATGTTACCACATAAAGTACATTCTCTTGACAAAAACCTCTGAGAAACTGTCATGGATGCCTCTTGGTCTTCTTTCTGCCTCTTGATCTTTTTTTCTACCTTTGCAGGAAGCTCGTTCTGTTGGTACTTCTGTAGTGAGTCCTGTGGATATTCAAAAGGTTAACATTTTCACCTTTTTGTGTCTTGCTTTTTTGTCCATTGACTTCTTTTCTGTCGTCTTTGCCCTCTCCCTTCTCCTGTTCTTGGTTAATAACAAGAGGTCACCTAGCATTAATAACTGGGGAGATTTGGGGTGCACTCCCTTCAAGGTGTTAAAGTTGTTGTATAAGCCTAATTGTCTGAGTGCGGGCACCTTAACCGCAGTAATGGCGTGCTCCAGTATCTTTCTGCTGTAGTGTTATCATACACTGATACTAACTGCCCTGCTTACAAATCAGCTGTTCTTTATATATACCACGTGTACGCCACGGTTTACTTTTATGATAAACTTTCAGGGAGCAAAGAAAATAAAATGTCTGCAGTTTACAAATGTATTTTTCTCTTCTCCCATTTTTTACTGTTATTGAGGGTTATGATGAGTTCTGTAACCAGTCAGTAGAAAGGCTACACGTCATTCCCAGACCAGAGTTAATGGTAGAGGATGAGCATGTGAAAGGAGGCTTTATATGAGACTTGTTCTATCTTAAATAAAATAAGTGTCAGAGGCAATGGCCAAAGGTCATTTGAAAGAGTGCCTGGATTTCTGCTGACTGAGAAGACCATTGGCTAGTAAAGATTTTTTTTTTTTTTTCTTTTTTTCCTGCTTCTGAGCTTTCTTACATTCTGGCATTATCTTTGTTATCACTAAGATTCAAAGCAGAACGTTTGTACTGCAAAGTAGATAGAGTGGACAAGTCAAGAAAGTACATAACTCTCTATGTCACAGTAACGTTTCCCAGTATCTGAATAGTAAATTTAAACCAGCAGTAGTGTTTTACACTGGATGAAACTTTCCACTCTTCTTTCTATATCTTGAATACTCTTATGACAAATTTTGTTTTTAAGGAAGAAGTGATACTTTTGGCCAGACAAAAGGGACCATGGCAACAGGAATAAAGGAAGGCAACTATCATGGACTACCGGTGTTGCCATTTTCTCCACCCCACCCCCCCCCTTTTTACAGGCAACTGTAAACAAAATCATTTTAGCCTTCTGGTGCAGCCTCCGGTACAGTTATACGCCAATAGCAGATGTGAACCATATGGTCTTCTGGCCATCTGGAAACAAAACCCACCCTAAGTCTGCCTGTACCCTCAAGGAAATATTAGTGTGTTTCCTTTGTCTTTATGAACTGCTTCAGAATACTTTTATTCTTACAGGCTTTTTTTAAAAATGGAAAGAAAGCAACCAATGACTTTCCTTCCTCTTATAAATTAGATCTTAAGATAACATGAAATACAATTTTTGCCTCATACCAGATGTCTTCATTGTTTCATAGGGAAGTTATTGGAGGCACGCATTATAGTGTTCTTCTTCAACAAGATACAGTTTCCTTTTATATGTAAAACTTTAATGGATTGTCAGAGATCAGTAGAATTAAAAAAAAAAACAAAAAAAAACCAACCAAAACCAAAAAAACCCACAAAACCCCAAAACAACGTTAGGAGGATATCTTGCTGAGCCATGTGTTGAAGCTGGACATTAATGTGTATCTTTCTTGTTTGACAGGAGTATAAAGTCTCCAGCTTTGAGCAACGATTGATCAGTGAAATTGAATACAGGCTGGAGAGGTCTCCTGTGGAAGAATCAGATGATGAGGTGCATCATGGAGATGAACTTACTGATAACAGTATGTCACCGTATTTTGAGATAAAGCTGAAGCATTACAAAATCTTTGAGGGAATGCCAGTCACATTTACATGCAAAGTGGCAGGAAATCCAAAGCCAAAGGTAAGAAAAGAGTGTAAATGTTTCTTGAAACACTCTGAAGCGTTCTGTATTGGTACCTTACAGTGAGCCCCTGGGCCCTATGGGCTGTATCTTACAGGAACAGCAGACATTCTGTCTTTACAAGAAAGACTTCTAGCTGCTATAAACTGTCAAATCTCTTTTGACATCATTGGAATTATTTAGATTTATACTAGGCAAAAATCCTACTATAAGGCTTCGGCTCTTAGTTACTCCCTCCTGAGATTTCCTCTCAATTACTTTGCCTGGAATTATTTTACCTATTTTACTTCTGTCATTTTCGGCATTACCTTCAGGGTAGATCTGTACCACAGAATGCGGTGCAATGCTAAGAAAATCCCGTGTGAGCTGGCACGGTAGTCCCCAAATCGACCTCATCAGGTTAACATGGGCAATTAGCTCAGGCACAGCAACATCCTAATGCAAAAATATGCTGCTTCTGGTTTAGGAGCCAGCATGGCATCTCTGCATTCTTCAGCATTGCAGAGTTTATATCTACACACCCTAACAAGACTAAATTTTGTTGAAAGTTAGAGGAAGGCATAATAAAATACCATAAGCTCCCATATATCCCAAGAGCAAGATGAGACATGATGGTGAGGTTTTAATGATGAGCTTCTGAGGGAGGGTTGGGCTTGGGAAGCACTTCCTTTTAGCAAATGTACAAGTACGAGTTGCATGATGTCAGTAGTCTTGGAAGAATGCCTTCCTTTGGTAGGTTGTGTTTAACCATTTCAAAAATTGCTTGGCAATCAACTGACTCATTATGCAGCAGGCAAACAGCAGTAGCTTCTTCAACTTCCTTGCCAAAGCCAGTATCTTCCCCATGAGGTCCTTGCAGCTCTTACAGTGACCTCTTGCGGACAGGGGCTCTTTTCTTCTCGGACAAGATCAAAGATACCTTATCTCTTAGATAAGATCTTCACAGCAGCAGCCACATCCAAATCTCTCATCTAGTCTAAGTTTTACAGGTATTTAGGATTTTGAACAGAAATAAATGCAAATGACTTTACATGTCCAATGATGTAGGTGTATGATACCGCACAAACTGTAAAAAGAAAAAAATGGACTTTGTCAGGTAGCACAGAAAGAACAAGAGAGAACTAGGGCTAAATCTACATTAACAAGTAGTGCAGAGCACAAGAAGCAAATCTGTAGAATGAGATAACCATCCCTGCATGCATTTCAGGAGGTTTTACTTCGGGCTAGCTCTAATCTCATCCCACAGACTGAAGCAGATGCAGCACATTAGATGTGTTCTTGGAGCACATTTTCTGGCTTAGTTTCATCTGAAAGGAATCCAATTCTGTGCTCCAAGACCACAACACGATGTGAACCACTGCAAAGTGGGGCTGATCAGTATAGTCATGTCAAAAAAGCAGTCCTGCTTCAAACTGAAGACACACACTGAGAAGATTAGCCCAGTCTGACTGAAACCAAACCTTTGATGTCCGGCATTACTTTTGAGATCACCATACAGAAGAGTCTGTTGCGCTGAATAAGGGTGGAAGACAAATGGGTTCGTTGGTGTTAGAGGTGCAGTGTGCTGGAGAGGTACTCTTTTTGCCTGAGGCTTATGAGTAGGTTGCTGGATGACCTTTTATGAGTCAGCCTTAGTCAACTTAGCCATTCCCTAATTTTCACAGTTTTCAATTAAGGTGCAGTTTCACAGTCGTCTTAATCTGATTTAAGACAGATGAAAGAGGATGTCTCCTTTCCCTCGCTCGCCTTGTTTTGGCGTTAGGGATTGCACAGCCAAGAAACCACATTGTTAGTACTTCCCCTAAAGCACGGCATTATAAAGGAGTATCTGATGTGGATGCACTCTGATTCAGATACGATGTTCTGTTTTTCTGCAGCGTCAAAGCATGCACATTAAGAAGTGATTTGCTCTTGCACCTGGGACTATGACCCTTTATTCCATTCACTTGCAGATGCTTTGTGCAATTTGTTAAGTTGCTTGGGATGGAAACAATTTCAGTCCTGTTGGATGGCTACTTGTTAGCTGGGCTTTGCAAATGTCAAAGGCTGTATCTTCCCCTCATCTGCTGGAGCATGCCAAGATAGCAATTTTAAAATGCTCAATGGCTGAGGGCTGCCCTTCTGCTGTCATTTGTTGAAGCTGGAAGTGTTGCCCCTGAATAAATTCTTTACTTTGGCAAATGACAAGCTGGAAATAATTTACTAACTTGAAGCTCCTCCCTTCTAAGTGTTCTGTCAGCTCTGCCAAGGAATGGCTTTGGGAAGGACTGTAGTGTTTCTGAAATCTGGCATTCATTACAAGGGATTTTTCTAAGCAGGGTTATTGGCTTGATTATTTTTTCCCCTGAACATGCCATGTAAATTGAATACCGATGTGCAAATTCTGTCTTCATAAATATGACTTTTAAAATCCGAATCTACTTTTGGTAAAACCTTCAGTGCAATGTTTTCTCATAAAAATGTAAAACTGTTTTCTCATAAAAATGAGAACCTGTGGTGATACAGGAGGGATTGTGGAATACTTCTTTTTAAGGTATATTTCTCTTCAGAATTAGGACAATGCCATATGAAAGGTTAATTGAGACATGAATGTTGCATAAAGCTCATACTGCTTGCTCTTCACATGGCTGAACATAATTCATAGTGATTAAAAATGCCTGTGCTGCCCAAGATCAAAACCCCTTTTGTACTGTGTATTTCATTGTATTTCTAGTCATTACACATTGGTTTCTGAAAATCTGGTACAAATAAAAGCAATCCAGATGTGGTGTTCAGTGCTTACGTAGTTTAACGGTACATTTATTAAAAGGTATCCTAGAAAGAAAATAATTCACTGCAAGGGCCGTTGTCTCCAGCAGTGGTAGTGTTTCACTTATTAACTCCATGTCAGATAAAGGTAACATTAAGAGTTTACTCCTCCTAAGTAAAACCCAGTGATACCAATGCTTTTAAACTTAGTGGAAATGAAAACTGGACAACATATGCATGATGTTTGGATAGCTGGTTCATTTAATATTTGCATGTATTTCCATGTAATAATTCCTGGCGTGTCTCCTGATATTTCTGATAAGTGCTTTGTTATTAAATAAGTACTACTTAATGCAGTAGATTTCCAAGCAACATTATGACACATGCAAAGCATGCAAGTTAAAACTCATTTTTTTTGCAGCTATGTTGTTACCAGCATCCATTAGCATGTGTATATAAGTGATCGAATATCTTTCGCATCTCCAGTAAGTGCTCTGTCAGCAGATGAGAAGACATGACTAAATCTTTTGTTAGCACCACAGAGTCTCTGCAAGGCTGCTGACAGACAAAATGGGAAACAAGTATAACCAGCTATTGAGGAAATGAAATCATTTCTAGTTACACATAGTGCTTGTTAATATAAAAACCATACATGGTAATTAATTTTTAAGGGAAATTTCCACTCGTTCCCTCCAAAACATTCTCCATTGTCTTTTTGTGAAATTTAAAAGTATATCCTTAACTTTTTCCCCCAAGTGAGTGAATTTAGAGCATTGAAATGTTGGCAAGTATGAAGAACCTGGCATATTAAACTCTATCAGGAACTGTGCTTTGCTTTGTCACTTCATTTTTACTGGAAAGCCGGCACCCTTTCCTCACTGTAAGACCTAAATTCCCACTTCAAGAATTAGGCTGAGGAAAATGTGTGTGTTTTCCTCATGCTAAATAGTCCCAGCAGTCAGGCGACCAGGAAAAATACAGCTGTACTTTGCATGAGTTAACCACGTAAAAATTGTGTAGGATTCTGCACAAGTGACTTAAGAAATGCTGAACACCACTGATGTTACGGAGTAATACACGCTTCAGAAATGACAAGTAAATAATGTCCTACTTAAACATGGGTTTGGGGAGCTGACTACAGCCTTCCTAGTATAAAATTTTTCAGATATTCCTGTGTGTGTTTTCATGCATACACCACGTTTTTCCTTTGATTCCAGCAGATTTCAGTTTGGGGTTTTATATTACTTTTAAAATATAGCAAAAAAACCCCAAAGCTAGGTCAAAATATTTGAATCTTTTTTTGCCTCAAATTTGAGGCATTAAAACCACATACATGTTTTTTGTGTAATTTATGGATTACTATAAGATATTATTCTGCATACATCATTTTTTTGGCTCACTGAAAGTAGATCTTGGGTCAGCCAGAGAATAAAATTATGTATCAAAAGTAATGGAAAAGACCTCTGTTTGTTTGATAGATAATGTAACTGTTCTGTACAACTTGGAACTATACTGGTGTTGGCGTACAATTATTAAAGGCTATCTGTGTGCTGACTTGCTTTGAAGTATTTCCTGTTGCCTTGTAAAGCTGTCCATTTCTGTAGGTGTCTGTCACATGGGGGTGACACTGTTGGTTTCAATCATGCAGTTGTACTGAGCTGGCCCGTTCACATACTGAACCGCTCGCTGCCAGCGTGAGCGGCTGAATCCCCTTCTGGCTCTTTGGTCCAGTCCAGTCAGCATAATGGATACGAAACAAAAGCGGTGTTTCAACAGTGAGATCATTTCTTCTATTTTATTCGTCACTGAACTAATTATTCCTATAATTACCTTGTTTTATGTGATTTTCTGAAAAGAGAGCAACAGCATTCTTTCTCCAACTTCTTCAGATTTAAGTGAAAGAAAAATTTAAAATCAGTGATCTTCTCTGAAATAGAACTTTTCCTTGTAATGACATTTATTTTTAGCTCTTGAAATGTTCAGCTGCTGTTCGGTGCTTGGGATGAGTACAGCCCTTACGCACCTGTAAATTTCTTCTGTAAATGTTCACGCTGCCGTCTTTCTCTGAGCGACTGCTAATCTGTAACCTGCCTTTCAGTGAAAGCGGTTCATGGAGTGTGGTTCTGCACTTTCACTAGTTGATCAAACCGGTTTTCTTTTAGCGCTTACCAGAAGGGTTTTCAGCAGTAAAGATTCGTTAGGGCTATTAATTGAGAAATGATGACAATGAGCCCCCACCTCTTATCAGCTGTGCCTTGTTTTTTCCTGCAGATTTATTGGTTTAAAGATGGGAAGCAAATTTCTAAACGAAGTGATCACTACCGAATTCAAAGAGAACCTGATGGAACTTGCTCGCTGCATACTGCAGCCTCCACCCTGGATGATGATGGGAATTACACTATTATGGCTGCTAACCCACAGGTAAATGAAGGTTTGGCTCCAGAGCAAACATGCTTCTGGACATAAATCTTCAGAAAACTATCTCATCTTACGTATTCATGATTTAATTAAATGATGAAGTCACCCTAAAGTAGGTAAGTTAGATTTCTGTTTTCATCTTGCATCAATAGGGTGGGACCTTTCTATCTCCAAGAGATTAGCAACTCAACAGCAGTTTTTTCCCTATGGTTTGAGGTTTCAGAGGGGAGGGGTGTTGTTTTTTAATCACTCTTCCACCATTTGTTTCAGCCGATAACATCTCAGTATCCTCACTGAGCACGGAGAGCATACATACTCTAAAGGGAGAAAAAAAATCCAGTTTACCAGCAGAAGTAACCCAATGCGGCAATTTAATCTTTCTTCTGTTGCCACTACTCACTCACCTAGGCCAACTTTTTGAAATGAGTAGGAGTGTATCACACCTCAATATGTTTCCATTAGGCAGCGATTGCAGTTCTGTAAGGCAAAAAGTTCTAGCGCTTCCTATGTAGGGGGGAGGTCTCCTGTGCTGATCCCAAGGTCTTAAACAATGTTTTTCTGAAACACAGTGTGTTACTGGTTTTCTAGTATTACTTGTTCTTCATAGACCCAATAGAAGAGCTGAGGTACACAACAGAAACCCACTGGCGCGTTGGACATTGCTTAACTTGCAGTTTGCGCATCCTATTGAAGTAACTTTTCAATCCACTTTTCCTACAGCACAGCGAATTGAGGGGAAAGATTTGCACGTGAGAAACCAAGGCAGTAACATAACTTTAGGGATATAATGAATTATTTTCTTCTGCAGCACCAAATACCTTGCCAAGAGCAGGCCTTCAAGTAGAATCACGCTGTGAAGTAACAAACTGTATCACTGAGACAGAGTTGAATCTAAAGAGGAGTGTTGTGCTCTGTTATGAACGTTGCTAGGTTACTTAGCATGACACTGCCATTTTTGCCTTGCTCCCTGTCAATCCTGCTCTGTTGCAGTGTGCTTGTGAATATATGGGATCGTACACACAGATGACGCACAAATAGCTGTTTCAGGCTAGATTCTACAAATTGCAGTGCTTAAATTGAGGTAGTATTTCTACATACACAAATAACAGAAATGAAGAAAAATAAAGAAATGGCATAAAGCCAAGGGAATTCTTCAAGCTGGGAGCTTTTACACACGGATGACCATTGTGTTATAGCACTCGGTGCTATTTAAATTGTGGAAATTCAGAGCAGGTTTAAAAATGATAAATAAATACCTACATGCTCGAGGTAGGAAACGAATCCTGTTCATCTTCCTGTAAGTGTTGTGTTAGTGCATGTACAGAGTTTCCCCATGCAGTGTTACTGCGTGATCCAAAATCTTGGGAGACCTTGGTGAATAAACTGCCTTTGTGTTCGGGCACGGCACTCTGTCCCTGCCCGAAAAACTTGTATGAGCATATTTAGGGCCTACTTTGTAGCATCTGTTATTCTGGAAAAAGCTCATATGATAACACAACAGGGAACTAGGTTATCGGCTCTGGTCATTGATGACACTAGTGTGATAGCGGGTTTTTAGATGTGCTAAAATGAGATGGTTTTGTATCGTTCCTAGTTTGGAGATTGAAAAAGCTTTTTTGTTGAATGATAAAAACCTGCATCTGTGCTTTTTCCTTTCTTTGGAGAAGAACCAGAAGCACCCTCCTCTGGCTCCCCTAAACAAACCATCTGTCTGTTTCACCCAGCCCATTCTGTTCTTTCTTTACAGTGTAATTCGCAAGCAAACATACTTCTCTCTTCCACTATTTGCTTGCTTTTACTATGCATTTAACAGTACAGCGGAGGCAAAGAAGGGCTATGAGTTAATGTACTAGCCTTCCACGCTCAAAGATCTGGATTCCAATTCTTTTAAGTCATCCTGAGTGGAAATAATTTTGGCATAGATTCCTTAATTCTAATGGAAAGTTGTCCACATCTCAGAGCTATCACAAACTTAGGAGAATTTGGCAAACTTCCCTTAACAAAAGCGAAATACGTAAATATCAGGGAGCCTACATCAGCGTTCTGATGGACTGGTAGGTATTTGCTAGGCTGTTGCTGTGTTTTGGTCATTGCTACTGGAACCACCAAACTACAAAGCAAAAAGGCGTATTCTTAGCTGATAGAAACTGATTTTATTTTATTAAAGCAAAGGACTGCGTTCATTAGAGCTCTGCTGGTTTACGCCATCTCCCCATCTGGACTAATACTACAGGATTTATGTATGTAAAGTGACTTGTTGACACACCTTGGAAATCGTCCGTGGCGGTTAATACGGCAGGCACCATTGCCTGCGACGTACAGCGCAGTGATCTGGAATTCAGGTTCTAACACACCTCTGGGGTTTGCAGTAAAATTTGCTGTATAACTTAATCCAGAGCAAACTGACCCCGGGCCTAGAAAAACACAAAACCTTGCCCGTTTTAGGCCTTTGGTTACAGGTTACATCCCTTAACTGATCTCCTTCCATCAGCCGTATGTGCTCAAGTTGAGGCCTTATTTTTCACTTTTTCCTTTTATCCCGTTCTCTCCACTTCTTTGCGCTGTGCACCCTGTCCTCAGTCTGGATTTCCCTTATTTTCTAGGCCATCTTCTCACGAATTACTTCCCACTCATCACTTTCTTCCCATTCATCCCATGACTTTTCCAAATCTTTGGCTTCCTGCTTGCTCTTCCCTATCCCAATTCCTTACTGTTTTTCGTGTTTCCATTTGTGATGCCTTCGTGTGTTCAGATACGCAGAAATCATCCCAAAATATGTGAATGCATCACCTGCCAGAAAAAGATTAATATGCAGTGGTGCCTAAAATAGAAATGTATGTTCCAGATGTTTTTGATGGTCTTGCAACACAAAAAAAGCTTTTGCTTAAGAAATTGCTGCAGGTCATGTACAACGGCTTATTTTAACAAACACGAGCATTTTTCTTGTGGACTAAATGGCTCATGGGAATAAAAGCAGGACACAGCGGCTTCGTTTCTAACAGTCCAGCAGTAACACGAAGGTCGTTGCCATTTGAAGGCTGCTTGGGAGCCCAGTGAAATTGTTTTTCAGTGGGCTTTGACCAGTTGTTAACGAACAGCTATTTGCAACCCCCAAATTACTGTCACTTTTATGATGACAGACTAGAGCGTGGAGCTCACAGCTTAGAATTGAAATACACTGCAAAGCCGATGTGGATGTTGCTTTACTGCTACCAGTCCAGGGCACAGGGACACAAATGTACGTCTTCTATACATTTATCAAAGAGCTATTTAAAACTCTTATTTTTGAAAAGTTATTAAACTTTTACTACAGTATTATTTTTCTATATAGCTTTTATATTTGTACCTGTTGTCTGTATTTATGAATACCACCAGATGCTTTTACTCCTTAGATGGTGAATTCAACAGAGCCCCGGCTGTCAGCAGTTCTGGCTGCAGGCAGTCCCATCCCAAATTTGTTACCTCTAGTGCTTGTGGTGGACGATCTGTCTTTTAAAAACCAAACCAGTTTATCTTGACATAAGAAACAAAGCAAAACAAGAAATGGGGATTAAATACAACGAAGTCCATGTTTTATTTAAAGCTTTATCATTCACTGAAAATAACGGAAGACGGCTGAACTATCTCCAACGTCTGCCAGTGCAGTTGTGTGCTTCGGTGCGACTCCTACCCCCAAACCAGGCTCGCTCTTCAGACAGGACCCTTTAAGTACTTGTACAACGCGTTTGGTTTTGACATTCATGGATTTTTTTCTTTGAGCTGTGGCTCCACCCGGTCAAGTGGATCGATCCACTTTGGAGACAGCAGCTCTGTCGTTAACCTCCAACCCCTTTCTGTCCACTTGCCATACACAGAGAAACCTCCCACCCACATCAATAACTTAGTCAATATACTGTTTTAAGGATTTAGTTGCCAGCGGTACTAATCATCTTTTCCTAAAGAAAAACTTCCAGGTGGAACATTCTAACCATGACTGTTACAGTCACCATGATTCCAGTCTGTTCTGTGTTAGATTGTATCAGAAGGGTATCTTGACAAATGTTTTTCAATGACTTAGCGAAAGAATTACAGACTCTGTAACAGGTGGGCAAAAATGAAGAGATCAGGTTGAACATTTATTAATATTACATGCTTTAAGTATTTTAACGTTCCTCCTCTCCATCGTTGTCACAGGGCAGAGTAAGTTGCACGGGCAGACTGATGGTTCAAGCTGTAAATCAAAGAGGCCGCAGCCCTTGGTCACCCTCTGGTCAGCCTCATATGAGAAGGTACTCGATGCTTTTTGTTTGTTTGTTTTAATAATAAGTGTTTTGCAAAATTATTATGGTAAGATAAAGAATGTGAAGTAAGAAGGTAAGTTAAAAAAGTATGGCATTTGGGAAGAAATGTGACCTCTGCTGTCTAAAAATTTCTGCAAAGCTTGCACGCTCAGAAATATAAGCAATCTCTGAAATTACATGACTTTTAAGTATCTTTAATTTTGCCTGTCTCCTCCTTTCTTTGTCATGTTTGCCAATCACTCCTTATCTATCTCAAATTACACTACCGGCTCTTGGGAAGGACCTTGTCACTTAGAGGTTTTAAAACATCTCACCTGACTAGGATTCTTCCAAGAACCTGTACTTTCTGCAGCTTTTAATAAGTAGTCATTTAAAGAAACAGCAGAAATAACTGCATGCCAAAGAAGTTTATTAGATTTACATTAGAAATATTTCCGTATTTCAGTGATTTCAGTTCAGGTTCTTATAAGGAATTATGAGTCAGAAATAAAGTATTAAACTTATCTTTGGTGAGTTCATAATTATTCACATATGAAGCTTTGGTTTATGGTTTTGGACCATATAAGGGAATTTTCCCTTCAAATACTTTTTTTTTTTTTTTTGTTACCCAAAGCATTTATGAGGCTATTTAGCATGGCTGAGACATCTTTAGAGGATACAAAAAAATTCATTTTAGTTACCCAAACAGAACTGCTTTCAAGGGAGTATGAGGGCTCCGCATCCGGTTTCTGCTGTGA
Organism: Sagittarius serpentarius; assembly: GCA_034782735.1. NCBI lineage: Eukaryota > Metazoa > Chordata > Aves > Accipitriformes > Sagittariidae > Sagittarius > Sagittarius serpentarius. The sequence continues at coordinate 2,798,059 of JAVKLA010000053.1, read as the reverse complement.
TGAGGCACGTGTTTTGCTTAATAGTCACAATGGCCGTAGAATCTCAGTGTTGCCCAACCGTAATATATATAGAATAGATGTACATACATATAGTCAATGTGCAATAAAGAAATGATTCCTGTAACAAGTAGTAGTGGTCGTAGTATGTACTGTAGAACTGCTGCATGCAAAACAGGCTGTCTTACCCCCTCTGGTAACTAGAAAGTATTAGGAAGCGAGGTTGGTTGTTTAAAAGGTCTTATCATCAGTTCTTATTCCTGCACGGAACAAACTGGGCTTCCCGCAGTCCTGAAAGTATTTCCCAACGTCTGGCTGAGGCGTCCTACCAGCTCCCCCTCTAACGCTTCACGTTTAGGCCTGTTAAGCCCAAAGCTCAGGCTGCTTACGGAGGGGAATATCCTGCTATCACTGCACTGTGAGAACAGCCCCAAAAAGCTGGGTCTGTTTGGCGTAGCCTGTCCAGTAAATAAGGCACCTGACACGTGCAAATAATGGGTAAAAAGGAAAACTCTCCGTTAATCCCTGAAGGGAAAAGCTGCCATGAAGAGTCAGGTTTCAGCTTAGTCAGTCAGTGCGCACAGGGTGAGAAAGGGGAAATCTCTTTAAAAATGGGGACAGGAGAAAGGAAGATAGGTGTGGGTAAGAGTGCGGTGAGCAGCTGACACTTCCGCGTCTTTCTGAAGGATAAAATGTGGGTGTCTGTCTCTCTCGTCTCTCTCTGTGACAGGCAGAACCCTTGGGCAGTAATGGGGGAGGCTCATTTTTCAATCTCTCCAACTGTAATCAAAGTCCAAGGCCGCTTACGGTTGGTATTTTATCTTCTAATTGAGACAAGCACTTGGGCAGCCACTGTTGTTTTGGTTGGGTGTCCAGTAGTGAATTATAAATAAGTGATTTCTGTATAGCAGTTTAATTAATACTAGGGCAATTATTGGGGATTCTTGTTTCCTGTAAAATTACCATACGTGAAGGGCTCATCCTGATACCTGTACTTACAGAGGGTCTGTTTCTGCTAAGCATTCAGCACAGTACTATTTCTGTTCGGTGACATTTCCCACTGCTCCCATCATCCCATTCTCCCCGAGGCTGATGAAATATGTAAAACCTTCCCAGGACAGGCTCCCACCACTGGCTTTTCTAATGTAACATACCACAAGATGGTGCTCCCCCCTATACTACAGTATTTGTCACATACATCGCCGTATACTTTTGGTAAGTAATGCTCCTGTGGCATTACAATACTATTTCTATAAGCTTTTCTGCTTGAGAGCAGCAAAACTTTTTTTTTTTTACAAGTGTAATTACTAGCTTAATGAACTGTATGACTTGTTGCACTGTTGACCATTTTTTTCCTGCAGTATTTTTAATTGCTTACAGAACTCTGGTTTTTGTCATCTTCACTACGTCACACATTTTAAAACACTGTAGTTGTTATTTCATTTTTAATGTATTTTTCTGGAATTTGCTTAGCTTGCAAACATTACCTTCTTAGCATTACTTTGCGGGGAGGGGGGGAACTTTTGACTTGTCTGACATGTACAAAGCTTGGGCTCAATCCCTTAACGACATCGTGGTGCTCAACACTGTAGCACCTAAGCTGTCTTGCCGTGCGCTGCAGCCAGAGCCCCAAATAAATTGTCTTAAAATGCATGAGATTTAAGGAAGATTTAAAAAAAAAAAATATTCCTATTGCCCCCGCTCTCAAGTAGAGGATTAATTTGAACTTAATCTCCTTTATCCCCAATTAGTGATCATTATCATATGGTCAGTCATAAAGTCTTCCCCATCTTCTCGCTCGCTGAAATTCCTAGTGCATTGCACCACACCAACCCACGGAGTCTCCCCTGGACACACTTAGTACATGATGTCAGCGTTGCTGAAACTAATCTTTGCAATTTGATGCCCACATCACAGCTCTAAAGGACCCACAACTAATCCAAGGGTATTCCAGTCTATGGCAATTTGTCATTTCTAGACATCTGAAGTACTTAGCTCTACCCATTTCATCGTTTCTTTAAAACCACAAAATGTTTTAGAATTAAAATAATCCTAGTTTCACCTCTCAAAGTAAAGGCTTAAAAAACTAGCCTGCAATTTTAGAGGTAAATTTACAAAGAGGTAAGAAATGCATTATTTATTTCTGACTCTAGACTAAACAGCATGCTGATTTAGGTTTCCTTTCAAATGTGTAATTTGAAAACTTAGTTTTCACAATTCAGGAACATACTATCAGAAAAAAAAGGTCACAAACTCCTCACCTTTTTATGTTTTGTGTTTCATTTGGTGTAAAAATTTTTTCCCCCAGTTTTGACCAGTGCTGCCTTTTTATGCGGCTTTCGGAAGGACTTTCTCACTTCTGTGGTGCTAGTTAACCTCCTCGGCTCAGCCTTGCAAGAGATTAAGTAGCACTAGTTACCTGTACTTTATTGTCATCTTATCAACAGAATCTAAAGAGGATGCACATAAATACTGTGAAGGCAGATTTTGCTTGGGTTGCTTGCGCTCGCTTGACTAGATACTGTCATTTCTAGTTAGTCTGGCAGAACTAATTACCAGAAGATACGAGCACGGTTTTTCTTTACTACCATGCACCTTCCATCCCAGCTATGTGCGTATGAGGCATATGTATGTTGGCACGGTTGGTTAGGAACTCACCAGCTAGAGCTCAGGGTTGCTTATGAGCTGAAATGCCGGAGCTACTGAAGTAGCTTTGGGCATCTTCAACTGGCAAAAAACGTTCGGTGCTTAAGACCTGGATTCAGGCACCTGAAGAGCTACATAAGCTTTTCGCATGTGCAAAGATGTCAGTCTGTCTTCCCCGCTGGAGTATCCCTTCCTGTGTTAATAAGCAGTATGGGCTAGATTCCACACCCCACAACCCCCCTCCCCACCATTTGCCTTTAGTTATAGCTGTGGGAAGCCTATGGTGATCGTTAAAAAGTCAAAATTTATCTATTTATGACAGATAATAGTGTAGCAAAAGTGATGACGGGTCAGAATGCAAACAGAGCAATAATAGAGAGAAGGGCAACAACAGCGTAAACCAAATTCAAGCAACTCTAACTCAGTGGAACAGAGTGTGCAGCTAGAGTGTTTATCTTCCATACAGTAGTACAGCATCTTGTTTTCCAAATGTAACTGTTGGGGGTTTTAAGCTTTTTTTTGTTATGAATTATTTTAACCTAAAGAAATGCCCCTGGGCAGTAGAAAACACAGTATAGCTACATCTACTGCAGACACTGGCCAAACCAGAAACACTGGCAAAAGTTAACAGAAAATGAAATTCAGAAAAGAGAATTTCACTGTAAAGTGTCATTGATAAAAGTAACCTTGGAGGATATTTGCATCGCTGCTCTTCACTGTGACAGGATGTTACTCCAGGCAGCAGCTGGCTCCAGAAGGGAATCCATCGGAGCTGATGAGGCGAGGACAAAAACTGAACTAAAATTTTGTTTCAATTACAAGTTTCTTTGATTAGTAAATCACACAAATGGAATAATGCTAACTTCAATTGGAAAAAAATCCAGTTAAACAAGGAACCACCTAGAAAAAGATTCAATAGATTAGATTCACCAGCGAGAATACTTAGTCCTGAAAATGGATTAAATGGTAGCATGGAAGCTTAAGGTGATTGATAGGATTTCTGGGGACAGGAGCTATTTTTCCTTCTATTTTTTTTATTAAACTTTTTACAGTACCTGTATGAAGAACAATTTAATGACCAAAGTTTTTCTTCCTATTGCTCACAAATGGAATTCTCTTTGTTTTGACACCACAATTTGGTGGTTTTGAAAACGTTCAAGAGTATCTCAGAACAAAAAAAAAATCTGTTCAATGAGGAATAAACATCCACAGCCCTTCAATCCACAGAATTTTCTGTACGGTCTTCAGTAGTGCAGAACAAGAGAAGATGAAAAGTAGGTCTGATGGGAGAAGTCTCTTCTCAATGGAGAAGAGTTAGCTTTTAGCTGCTGTTATTTTCTGAAAGGTAAACATAATTAATGAAGAGTACCCGCACTTTCTGCTGTAATCAGCAACAGTGAAGGGACTAAATACACCGGACGCTCGAAGTGGGGAACGGAAGCTGTATGGTAAGGCCTACCGACTTACTTTATTTGTATTTCAGTGACTTACAAGACTAACTGAACAAAAGTACTATCCTGTATAAATAAATGATTGTTACAAGCAATTATTCTGTAGCAAGATTGTTTTCTAGATCATATTTTGCCACAACATGTGAATTAAGTGAAAGTAATTAATAAGTACAGTGTCATAATTAACTCAGTCTGAGCCAAATGCCACCAGTGTACGTGTGTAAATATGGAGTGATTACGGTATAGGTCAAAGAAGTGACATAAAATTCAAAGCAGTCTTGCAAGTGATTTTGGTTCTTCTGATTTAGCAGAGAAAAAAAGTAATTTACCTTTATTTCATGTTATTTTAAGACCACGATCTCGATCAAGGGACAGTGGTGATGAAAATGAACCAATTCAGGAACGATTCTTCCGGCCTCATTTTCTGCAGGCTCCTGGAGACCTGACTGTTCAAGAAGGAAAACTGTGCAGAATGGACTGCAAGGCAAGTATCACGCAACGGAGAGCAGCCATCTTTCTGCAACATTAACTGACTCAAAAAACAAGTTAGCTTCTTTTTAAAGCTGTTTTACCTACTGGCAGTTTCAGCAACTGTCAACAGGTTAATTAATCTCACTGCTGATGAGGAAGTGGACAACAAAAGTTTGCCTCCCCTCCAACGAAAGTGCTTCAGGCAAATCTTGCAGCTCACAGTAAAGCGATTTTTAGAATTCAGCTACGCTGGGGTGTGGAGGGAAGCAGCACACGCTACCAAAGACAGTGTGCTTCTCCATTTTAAGCCCTTTTACTACTTGAGTTTCGATCCCCCATTAAAGTTTCAAACAATATAATCTTGATTTATGACTTTGCCTAACAGAATTCATCAAGGCTTGGATGACTTCTGTTTACTTTATGCTGATATACTTGGGAGAAGCTATTTGTTTTCAAGCAGTACCCACAGCAAATGGCAGGGCTTTCAAAAGTACAAGGCCTGTTCACACAGACCAAGCACTAAGGAGTGCAGGCTGTGCTGTCACTAGGTTACACCTAAAGTGGAACGGAACTTAAGAGTTCACTAATTAGTCAGCTAACATCTTCTTGTCCGCAAGCTTTCCACAAGAAGTTAATCTAGAAAGGAGTATCTTCTCATTCCACCTGAATAGCAAACAATAAAAAAAGACAAAAGGTGTCACCCTGCCCTTTGTTTTGCAATGTATTATTATTTAGCTTCTAGCATATCTAAACACTGATCTTTCTTTAGTCACGCCCTCAAGTCATTACGGAATTCAGGGAGTTGGCCAGAAAGTAAGTAAATGAACACAGCTGAGTTCAATGTCTAATTCAGGACAGAATTAGATCTTTAAATCCCGTTGTACACCTGCAGTAGCAAACAAACCCAAACTTCTCTGAAGTAACAAGTCAGGACTCCTCCAGTCTTTCGTACGGCTAAGACCATTTCCCATTATTCTGTTTACACTTAAGGTTAGTGGATTACCGACTCCAGATTTAAGCTGGCAACTTAATGGAAGACCAATTCGCCCCGATAGTTCTCACAAAATGCTGGTGCGTGAGAACGGCGTGCACTCCTTGATCATAGAACCAGTCACCGCCAGAGATGCTGGCATCTACACGTGCATTGCCAGCAATCGAGCTGGTGAAAATACCTTCAGCCTGGAGCTCATTGTTGCAGGTAACATCTTCATGCTAAGCTTCCACACTGAGCACTGTAAGGATAACATGAAAAAGGAAAACGTAAGTGCCATCAAATGGCATGGTTGGGGGGGGGGGGGTGGTAAGAAAAGGAAACCTGGCAGTAGCAGAACTATAGTATATTTATAGGCGAAACACTCACGTTATGTTGTGGCGTAAGTAGACGGGCACGTAACCTCTGTGTGCACAGTTAAGACAAGGGGGCTGTTGTCCTGAGGCACAGTTGAGGCCACAAACCAGACTACTCACTTGAATGCAGTTTTTAATGGCAATTTGTGCAGACCCCTACCTACCGACAGGTAGCTAGCATGATGGATTTGTGCGTTTTGCAGCATATTAGACTAATGCCATTCCAGCCTTCTGGTAGAGCAGTGCCTCCTGTAATTAAAAGCCCATCCTTTTATGGACTGTGAAGGAGCACTGTTTAACAAGCATAGCACAGCCAGCTTATCTAGTCTTCGTGCTCCACCTTTCAGTTCCTTTGGGGAAGGGGGGGAAACCACTCCGCTTTACTAGCGCTCGCTTTTGCCCTATTAAAATACTGATGAACCAGGATTGGACTTTGTGATTAATGAAGGCAACAGTTAAGTTTCCTGCCACTTAGGTTTGTCATTATTGGTTTTTAGCATGTTGCTGAAAGAACGGCTACATTTTCATAGACTAGTGTCAACATGACTGCAATCTTTATTTTCACAGCTAAGGAAGTACACAAAGCACCTGTGTTTATAGAGAAGCTACAAAACACAGGTGTGACTGAGGGATTCCCAGTGCGACTGGAGTGTCGAATCTCGGGGGAGCCATCTCCCCAGATATTTTGGAAGAAGGAGAACGAGTCCCTCACATACAACACTGACCGAGTGAGGTTAGACTGACTTAGAATAATCTCCCCATGTATAACTTCAGTGACGATTTATCTTGTAACACAAGTGAAAACCTAGAAGGTCATAAGAATGGTTTGTGCGAACAGCAGCTCATAAATATTAACTAGTTACTGTAATATTTTATGACATTTACTCAAACTTGTGGCCAGCCTGGTGGCCGAACCAGAATTAAAATGCTCATTCTGTTTTCCATCCTTGGACTTAAACAACCATCTTTGCAGTTTAAGCAAGTTGAGAAGTAGTTTTTCTCTTCTAGAACCAAGACTTACAGAAATTTGCTGGTGAAAACCTAGGCTCCGAAGTAAAGCTATCTGCTTCTCAACAGAAACCTTGATTCATAACGCTGCTGCGTAGTTAAGCAACTAAGATTCAATATTTTATATTCTAAGGTCTACAAACTTGTCTTCAATATTCAATAACATTGTATAGGAATGTTTAAAAGCAAACTCATGATACATTGCAAGAAAAGGCACTCAGCACTGATAGGACACTGTAATAAATTATTGCTGTCCTTCTAAATAACTAAGAGTGTTTCAGTACCTCGTTCCTCAAGTGTTTTTTTATCCTTTCCCCAAAAAGTCCGGGTAAGTCCCTACTACTTAAATCAGATTTCCAGATGTCTTAATCTGTCATTGTGAAAGAGAAATTACTTTATGCATTTTTGCTTCATAGTTTTCAATACAGGACATTAAACTGCCAAACTGTCAAGCATACTCAACATTTTATTTTCCACTTGCTAATTTCAGAGAAAGTTCCGTATTAATTAAAAGTAGACTATAGTTAACCTGTAACTAGGACTGGGTCAGCTTATAACGACATTTTAAAATAGTCTACACTGTTTTGCAATTTAAATAGTAATTTTCTGCTTTTTTCTTTTGTTTAGCATGCACCAGGATAACTACGGCTACATTTGCCTGCTTATTCAGGGAGCTACAAAGGAGGATGCTGGCTGGTACACCGTTTCAGCCAAGAACGAGGCTGGGATTGTGTCTTGCACTGCCAGGTTGGATGTTTATAGTAAGTGACTTCAGCTTTCACAATCACGTTAATCCCCCCAAAAGCAACAGTTCCCTAAGTTTCGGTTTGTTCACAGAATGGTTTACATTGGTCTCTCTTTCTTTTGTTTATAGTTTCTCCTCAATAATAACGATCCAAATCAGGACATCAAATGCTCTGTCAAAGTACATTTCACCATCTTTCAGATACCTAAAGCAAAACAAGCATGCATGTTTTCTGTTTTTGCTTAGTATATTAAATATAGCTAATTAACAACAGATAACGGCATGATTACATTATTTTTGTGGATCATTATTACTATTGCTCTGCTAGCACTTCCCTAACCTTTTGTATTCTTTTGTACAGTAGTCTGTAATACACCTGTGACAGCTACCAGAAGTGCAGTAGATGTTTTATGGCTTTCTGCTTAATTATTTGGTTTGTTCCAAAGCAGCTCCTCACACAGTGAATGTTTTCTTAAACCAAAATCTCTTACCAGTCTTCTCAGTAACAAGAAGTGGGGGGCAGGGGGTGGGGTGGAAAGAGACTGGAATGGTAAACGATGGTTTCTGTGGTGGTAGTGGGACTTGTAAATCAGAGACTTGGCTCAGCGTTCTTCAGCATAGGAGGGGTGGCAATGTCAACCAGATGATTTCCTTTCATCTACAACAAACAACCCTCAAACAGGCCTGTCACTGTAATAGCAGTGCACGGAAACAAACCCCTTGCTGTTACCCTTCTCAGTGACACAAGGAAAGGTAGAAAGCAATGCCAAAAAGGCAAAGTAACACACACAGACGCTGCGGTTTTTACTTACCACATCTGAAGGTGAAACTGGATGCTGAGAGAAAAACCCAACCACCAAGATATGAAACAAACTCACCTTTGATATCGTGGTTTGCTGCTGCTCGGAAATCAGCATCTCCTTTACAAAGGGTTGATTGTGCACCTGGCAGGCTTTGTTGCACAGCTCAAGATGGCTAACGTTTTTTCTTTCCTTCTTAATGTATAGCTCAGTGGCAACAACCACCTCAGACAACCAAACCAAAGAAGGTGCGGCCCTCAGCCAGCCGATACGCTGCACTTTGTGACCAAGGACTAGACATCAAAGCAGCTTTCCAGCCTGAAGCAAATCCAGCCCACCTGACCATGCAGTCTGGCTTGGTAGAGAGCGATGATCTGTAGATCCAGCTGCCGCTTCCATCATTTTCTTTCAAAGCAGAAACACTGAAAGCCATTGCCTTGACCAATGATACTCCTATGTCACTTTATGCAAAGGCAGACACCTTCAAGTACAGAAGATAAACAGCAAACACAGTAACCATATATTCCTTATTCATTATACCAAATTAGAAGAATAGATAGATTATTAATAGAAATGTACACATTGCACAACAAATCACATTCACCAGTTCCTTATACCTAAGTAAGTTGCTTCAGCTCTCACGAATAACCCTTTTCATAAAGGCCAAAATACATGAGAGAGAGATTTTTCAGAAGAGAACACTATTTATCACTACGTGACTTCACGAGCAGTAAGTAGATGCTACACAATCTTAATGGTGCAAGATGTTTTATTTGAGGCCATTAGATCACAAAGAAAATTAGAATGTATGGTTATCTCTCGTTCTAAAACAGCACTACATTCTGATAGCTACAAAGAACAAGTGCAATATTGTAAGAATAAAACAGGAAGGGACAAGGAAGAGAAACGTAAGCAAATGCTGTATCTCTGCAAACTGCTTTCTATTCTTCAATGAAAAAACTATCTTGCCTTAAATGCTGTTATAGTATGGACGATTCTGTAAAGCAACATCAACACCATGACTACACACTCTTGTATTTTTTCCTTTTTGCCATACAGCAGGAGGCTTACTTACAAACATACAGCAAAGACAGTTTAAGCATAAGCAGTTTAACCTCTTCAAGATAACGAAGAAAAAGAGCTGACATGTAATAACAGTCTACCCCAGACCATAAATATCGGTAACTAGACGGGGGACAAAAATGCCGACAGGATGAACCACCGCAGTAGGTTACTGCAAGGGGTGGGAGGGGGACAGGGGAAGAGGTTGCAGCTCTCTATGGATTTCCAGAAGACAGTCCATAACCTCCTAGTACTCCCATTCAAGCATCTGAAATTCTAAGGTGAGCTGGAAACCAGGGAGCGTATGTATGGGATGTTCGACTGTTTAAAGCTTGTGTAATGTGTATGAGGATTTTAGAAATGTACAGTAAGTGAAAAATGGGTTGAGATTGCAATATGATTTTACATGACAAGTATACACCAGAGGTGATAAGCTTGCAGCTCTGAGGAAGTAGAAAGTGAAGATGGACAAAAACAACATCAAATTTGCGCCTTTTTGTTTTTTTCTTAACATAGCATGTGTCTCTGGTAGATTTCATTTTTTTTTTTCTTCTGACTGTAGACAAAGGACAGCTCTTTTAATGGGTAAAGCCTGTGCGCTGTAGATGAAACAGCCTGACGGCTACTTTCAGAATGCAAGGCAAATCCACATCAAACTGGAGCCCCACCTAAGTCAGACCTGACTAGGTAGTTTTAAATTAGAACCAAATGAATTTCAGATGAAGGGGAGGGAGGGAGGGAGGGAGGGAGGGACGGAAGAATTACTAGGCCTGACAAGAAAAATGAGCATTTGATGGTACGAGCTACAATTCTTTGCTATGAAAGGAAAACACTGTATTCCTTATATGAAGCACATATATGGTATCTTTCATTATTTATAATAAAAGTGTTGAAATCTTTTATCTCTGTTCAGTTATTCAGAAGTCCTGTACTAGGGGTTTGTTTTCTTTTAATTTTGTAATTGTGTACACCATATATTGCATTACTGCTATACGTGTATTGCTTTGTAAGTACACAAAGTTTGTTTTGTTTTTTTAGTGACTAATAAACTTTAGCACATAAGGTAGTACTATTCTGGTGCAGGATATGACCAGTTATGGGGATCGTTAATCTAGATTAACGTCATAGTCTGTCATCTGGGAATAATCCGATTCTATTCTAGAAAAAGTATGTCATATCATTTGCCAAATTTTTCTTGACTGTGACATGCTAGTTTACTTTTTTGTTTAGCTTCACTAGCATTATTTTGCCACCTTTTATTTGTATTTATAAAAAAAATGTATTATCATTACTTTGGATTGTTGTGCTGATATAATGTGGGTTTAACATCAATAAATATTACACAAATAGAAAGTTTTCCTTCTGGTAAAGACTAACTGTTTCAGTGCAAGCACAAGATTTAGAAATTTTAAATATTACAAATACAGACAAAATGAGGGCTACATGCAGCATCTGAAATTGATGAGAATTTATCAGAATATTCTGCTTGTGACCTGGAATCTTGTTAAAACAAAACAGAGGAACATGACCCATAAATTCTAAGAAACTTCTTCCGAATAAAAGTACTTGAAGATGCATTGTTTTTTTTTTTTTACAGGTTAGAAAAGATGCAGGTCTATTTTGTGTGTCTAGTAATTGCAATATGACATCACTTACAGCTGATTCTAAGTAAAGGGCATGGGCCAAGCGCTGTTAAATTCATTTAAGAACAGTCTTCTCACAAGGCAATATCAAAATTAAAAAAATAAAATGTTAAGATTTACTTGTAAAATCCTGAATAGTAACTAGCTTCTCCTTCTTCCCTTTCTGTGCAAGGATACCAGGAATGATGCAAGATAATAACTGTTTTCTTTTAGGTTTACATTGCAAGCATTGATCACTACAAACAGAATTATCTGAGCAATTAATGGTGATACGGCAACTGAAGTCAATGCAGTTCCGTCTGCTTACAGTAAATTTGTCTTTGGCTTAGAGACTAAAAAACCGAGACTGCTCTTGTGAGCTGGTTTAAGATGAGGTCATCATCAATTTTTGCCTCTGTATATATGTACAGACACACACTTCAGTAGTAAATCACATCTCTAAGCAGCAAAGTTGTTTTTATGAAAACATTCAGCTGTGCTGTTCCTTAGTTACTGGGACTGTTTGGGTTTACAAATTCAGAGATAGGAGCGTGGCACAAGAAGACGACGTACTCTTTCAAGCCAAAAATCTGAAATTCTTGGAAGCATCAAAGTAACTTTCAGAAGTTTAATCTCCCTTCACAAACTCCAAAGGTAGAGAGTAAGAAAGACCTAAGAGTGTACTTTAATCGTTTTACAGGACTAAAAAAAAGAGGTCCTAATTTTTTGCAAGGTTTCAGGTTTAGCTACGGGAAAGCTTGAACTTATTTAGGAAGCTGCTCAGTCCAAGCATATTCAAAGCAATCAAAGACTCGATGCAACTACATTCAGGATGACAACAGAAACCTCTGTCAAGGGCGCCAGCAGTGAGGTGCAAAAATCCACATGCATGAAGGTTTCTTCAGCTGGTGGTGTACTTTACTTTAACACATCCTGCAACTTCACGACATCAGCAACAATTAGTTAACATACACCATGTTTTTCCACCACGGCCAACTGGGGGTTGGGGATCAAACCCTAGCTTAAAAATCATAGTTTCTTTCTATATGACCACTTTCAAAGACCATTTTAATTCACTTAGGTTGTACGCTAATAAATGCCTCGATTCCTCACATATGGACAACTACATCCTTATCTCTGCAAGCAGCCCAAACGGATTTAACACGTAAGTACCTATTACCCATCGTGTCGTGACGCTGAGGCGATCAGCTGCACGCTCTGGCTGTACGACCCAGCCGCCAAACCCACGCTGTGTCGTATAGATGGATTAATGCATGGACTGTGAAACGCCCGCTCAGATTATGCACGTTGACTACAGATCTGATTCACTGCCTCCCGATTCAGCTGTACCTGCAAGGGGCAGAATTTGCCGACATTTAGCTCGTTCGCCTGAACTGGCTAAAAGAAAAAGCCCTCCCCCTGCACGGTTTTTCTGTTTGAACAGAACCACGAGCACCTAAGACACATCAGGCAGGTAGATGAAAACACAGCTCCTGCCCCAAGAAATTTACAATAACCTCTTCCAGACAGCACACAATATTCTTCTTCAACGTATCTTAAAGCTTGCGGCTCTAATTCAGAACTGAGCCACAATTTGCTTCCTTTTACAAAAGTGGTTAATAATACAGAAAATAATCTCATACTATGCTGAATCTCTAATAAAAATGTCAGTGTTTGAAACATAATGCTCAACCCGCGCTTAGAGCAAAAAAGCCAGGCTACAAGCAACAGTATCTGTCCAGCAATGATTTCAGCAGCTATACAGAGGAGGAAGACGAATGAGCTGCCATCCAACGCCACCAGGAAGGAGAAATTTTTTGCGTTATAAAACAGCTGCAGTGCAACAGGCAAACCCTGGGGAAGGGCCAAGTCTGGCAACCGCTGTCCCTTCCTAGTTCTGTGGTAGCATAATTGGTCCAGAAACAGCTGCAGAACAAGAAAGGAGAAAAAAAAAAAACCAAACCCAGCACATGGCCACCACTCAGAATGATCACATCATTTACGGCAGGAGCTCTACAAACCTTATCACACTGAATAGATTAGGTTGGGTTGGGTTTTTTTTGCCTGACACTGTTCTGTTAAACACACAACTAAACATATTGTCAATCTTTTTTTTGGCCGAATCTTGGCCCGGACTTCACAGAGTTATTTCTACAAAGGGGAACGGAGGGTACAAAAACACACTGCCAAGGACAGGACCTTTCCAAGGTACTGCAAAAGGTGTTGAAAATAATAGCTCATAAGATAAGACTTCCCATGCAACAGGTGACAGCCTCTACCCTCTTGCAGGTGCAGAACTAGCGGATTTTGGAGGTGGCTTTTACCCACAGCCTTTGCCTGAGCGACTGCTGGAGTCATTTGTAGGAAAGGGCCTGCCTAAAAGGAAACCTGTTTCACCACACTGTTCTACAGTATAATGCACAATCCTGCTTATTAACATATTAACTCACTTCCTCCTACAATACTTCAGAATCAGATTCACTGAACATTTTTGTAATATACTTACAATAGTTTCACCTTTCTTAAATTCTGTATTAACTTCAGCTGTAACGTCTCTGATCATTTACTAAGTCGCATATAATAATGCATAATAAATGAAAACCTAAAATAAAATGTAATTCTTCCATCAGTTACTAAGTTACTGTTACTAAGTCCAAAGATCTTGAACTGTACGTGAATGTCATTCCAGGTATGCAACCGCAGCAGCTTTCAAAAATTTCAGTTTGCTAAGCTCCAGCTCTACTTTCCACTAGGAAAAAAAGTGTAATTACATAATGTAGATCTCCAAATCTAATATAGGCTCTGTTAGTCGTTTCCCTCCAAGTCCTGTATATGAAAAGCATAATAGAGTTAAAAATCTTAATAGAAGAATAAAGTAATTTTTAAATTATTATTTTTAAACTTCTTCTGAGCAGCAAATCCATTCAATGACCAACTTCATAAAAGCATAACAAAGTTTTAATTTGTGATTATTAGTGTTTTCTTGCAACATATAAAAATGGGTATCAGCTACCGCTAGTAACTGTCATTCCAATAAATTTCAGGTCAGTCTGTACATCCTGAAAGCGGAGATGGAGTATCACAGTGTTTCCAGTCACTAATTCCAAGGACTAAGACATCAGTGATCTGTCTTTGCCCAGGACTAGTGGCATCTAAGCCTAAGGTGAAGCAAAAAGAACACAGCACCTTAAGTGGGGCCGGGGTGGGGAAAGCTGATGATCAGCGCGTCTCCACTGCCCTCGCTTCAGAGTTCAGGTTTGTCCTGGCCGCTTTTGGCAGATGCCAGGTCAGAATTCAGGACTGAACTCCCCGTAAGTGTGGCTGAGCTCAGTGCAGAAGTCAGAGGAAGCTGACGTAGCAGAGCATTAATCAGCAGCGAGCACAGCAGAAATATAGTTCCTGTTTATTTACAAGGGGTAATACAGTAAGGGGAGCTCAAGTGAGTTGTCCTTTTTAGAGGCAAAACTAAGCGTATTACTTTGGCAATGCAAGTACCCCTGCATGGACAGCTTCAGCTGACTCCATCTGAATAAATCACTTCTTATGAACAAAACTCACCTCCCATATTAATAATCTAGTATATTTGGTTCTCCCTCAAATGGAAAGATGCCACCTTAATTAATCAATGAGAGATACAGGCATATGACAAGCATTGCTGGAAGCCAGATAATACAGCGTTAGGAAGAAAGGCACCGTGCTGCTAATAGAAACAAAGATTTTACAGAAAGCTTCATAAACAGCTTTGCAAAACCGTGTAGTAAATTAACCTCGCTAATCTAATATTTACAGATTGACTGAACACAGCTTCACCGCACAGCAGGAAGCTTAGCATGACTGCCACTCTGGTCCCCTGAAAATCACAGTGAACTGTAAAACTACAGGTACTCCCTGTTCTATACGCCTTCCAACAAAAGAGCTACAAGAAGCTGCAGAGAACGGACGCAGTTCCGGTCTATTGCTGGCAGAGCCATCTCGCCATCAAAAATCGTATATGCATGCTAAATGGCATCTATACAAAACATATGCAAAGACCATGTTTCTTTTCGCTAGAATTCCAGGAAGTTATCAGTAGAAATCTACCAACTATCTGAAAAAATAGGATGAAAAGTCAGACTGACAGTAGCAGGAAGTAGAACGCTGTAACTTAAAGCTTTTAACAGGACTTCAACATACGGGTGGAGACAGGTTTACAAATACAGCCTCCAACATATAGGTGCAACATGTACTTTTAGTGCATTCAGCACTGGAAGTACCAAGCTGGGAGATCTGCAGATTAGAATTCACAAAACATCAAATGGCTTCACTAATGCGCTGCAGCCATACCATATAGTCAACTTGCAGCTATCCCTGAACAAATTGTTCAAAATAACGCAGCAATTTCAAACCCGTCAACATGCTATGCGTGCGAGGCCACCTCAGCAGTGTCAGCCAGCAGCCTGGGAAATGCTGAGTAGCACCCACGCAGCCCCATTTGCTCAGTGACAGCTGCCCCCCACGCTCCCACTGACATTATCCTAATGTGCATATAATGATACCAAGGAAGATTTGGTGGGTTTTACTTGTATGTTGTCTCAACATGTTTGACATCATCACACCCAAACTGGCAATTTGTTACACCAGATCTCCAAGTAGCCAAAGCAATTTTAGTTTTAACAACTATGACAGAAAGATTCACTTTTATTTCAGAATATGACACTACAATGGTGACATACACAAAGGAAAAAAAGGAGAAAAAAATAGTAGAATTGGATCTGGTGTATTTCAAGAGTGAAATAAAAACAACTGTAGGCTTCAATGTTGTATTTTGTTCTATGAAATGAACAAAAAATATCCCAGATCTTAACAGATATGAGCTGTTAATATGAAAAATAAAAGCATTAAATACTAGAACAGTCGTTGTGGTCATAGTCATGCTGATCTAAAGATGTCTGGCAAGGTACAGGTAATATTTGTTACTAACTCAATAGACATACCTACAGCAAAAAGGAGCCTTCAGCACCTGGTCTGAAGCTGAACATAACGTGTGGCTGAAAACAAAATGTAATCTGGGGCTTCAGCAGAGTTCCCGACGAGCCAATGCTCTTTAAAGACTTCTCTCCACCACTGCATTTGCTCTGTCTTTTCAAACACTGATTGATTACCTGAATTAAGCGGGGGCACCTAGTCTTGGAAAGTTCAGTTTTCATTAGCTTTACTTAAACGAACCACACTGTACTTTAAAAAAAAAAAAAGTCACATAATTGCAACTAGCAATACAGGTTTGGGTTTCATGCAATACCACCTCTCACACTATGCAACACATCAAAGGAGGAAAATTTGTCTCACAGCCATAGATAATCGTTACAATGTATGTTTTAACCGTAGATAATAATGTAATAAAAGGATTTTGAAGGCTGGGATTTAGCTATCCGCTTTCTATCCAAATTTCACTCAACTCAATATTGAAATCCTTTCCATCTTTAAAAATCATGCCTTACTTCCTCAAATAGCTCAGGATATATGGATTTGGATTTTACAAAACTGGTAACAGCAATGTCAGCTATCAACTTTGTATCTACACAGGCAACTCCACTTTCCTAAGACTACAGAGTTATACTAAACCATTACCAATATAATAATGCCTTAGGATAGACTGCCCTCAGGAGGCCAAAATGAAATCTCTTCATGGGATGTATCGCACACTAACACACTCAGTCGGCACACTTTATATGTATCTCTTTACCATAAAAGAAAGTCTGCAAAAGCTGTTCCTCGTGACAGCTCCTACTTACAGCTGCAATACTTAAAAAAAAAAAAAACCAAACCCAAACTTCACCGACTTTTTGTGTGTCCTGCTAGAAACTTCTACTGATGACAATCAATTGTAATATGTCCTCCAAAGTAGGAGACTAACATAGTGAGTTCACCACAGCAAGTTCTAAGTTACAAACACATCTCTTACAGAGATAAGCAGAAGTAAGGCTCCAATGGCACTCAACAAAAGATTACAGGAGAGTTTTAAGCAAAATAGCAGCTGAAGAAACACCAGATGAATAAAAAGCACGTGCTCTCACTTCCACTAGGAATGGAATCACAGAAGCTTTGTACGTCTAGTAAAAGGGTGGACTCAAGTTTTTAAAATTCAATTGAGACACCATGATAAGCAAGTGAAGCATACAGTCCTACTCAGGAACACCCACATGCAAAAAAACCCAAAAACATTTATATTCAGCTCAGCATAAGAGCTAGCAGCACCAGATTTAAAACCCAAACATTTATTTTTAATCAGGGTTAGTGACATAACAGGCATACCAGAAATACGATGGAAGCAAGACAAATAAGCAAGATATTGATACAAAATATATAGGAAAGTCATCAGATGAGATATCAATACATTAACTCATCAAATCAAATATGGATTGAATTTCCAGGCCTAATAAGGTAAACTGTTGTTAGACAATTATTACCAAGGCAATTAAGATGATGGCAGTAGCTATGGCATCCAAGGACTGTAAGGTCAGCAGTGTAACTATAATGAAAGACGGCAATTACCAGCAGGTTGGATAAATGTCACACTGAAGATGTCAAGATCACTTTTTTTAAAATATATTTTTTTCATGCAGCCAGTCAAGGACACCCAACTCTGGCTGTGGTCCCCAGGAGCATACAGGACCTGAGTCAACATGCTGTTTTCAAAGACTGCCTTTGTGATGGCAGCTTTTATTTCTGCGAGAATATTGACCAAGTTTACTAATAAAGACAACAGTCCACAAATGCAGACTTCCATAAAAAAGGAACAACATAAAATAAGGAAATCTGCTAAAATGAAAGCAAAAAGACAAGTAAAAAAAATTAAGATGCAATGCCTGGTGACAACGCTAAGACTCTATGTACTGAACTTCAGCATGACAACTTTAAAACCACATGCCAAATTAAACTTTTTTTGTGGGGAGGGGGAAGATGACACAGATTAAAAGCTACTAGGATTTAAGTCAACCTTTGTAAAACCAGCAGGCTAGCTTTAGCAGTCAAAAGGAACCTGTCACCGAATATAAAATTTACAGACAGATCAGAGTGTAGAGGAACAATTTACAAAAGCGCACACAAACTGAACAGCACTTTAGGAACAGGAACCGTGCCTGAATAAGGCAAGCGGGTGATCAAAACAAAAAGCGAAGTGCTCAGGGGATGCAAGGCCACAGAGGAAAGAAAATCCCCAAACTCTGAACAAAACCCTACATCAGTTTTTGGTGCCGTGCAGGAACTTGACCAGAACCTCTACAGGCAACTCATTAAGTTGTACCCTCAGAGCAAAACATCAGAAGAGGTTACAGAGGAAAGGGTGACGAATGGCGGGGCTGGGGGTTACCACTCCCTAATTCTAAAGGAAATCAAGTAACGGCAGTGTGAAACTTCGGGCTTAAAACTGCTTCATTAGCAAATGACTGGAAGCTGGTAAAAGTGAGAGCAAGCTTTTGGGAGTTTTGTGGGTGGAAGGATCACTTGTTTTTTAAAAAGAGATTCCAGAGGGATCCAGGGAACTACAGACTAATTATATTTTTCTGTACATAGCAAACTGCCAGAAATTGCTCTAAAGCCATGAAAAAAAATGGATAAACAGACTAAGGGAAGTCAGCATTGCTTTTGCAAAGGAAAGTCATGTTTGATAAACATTTTAGAGTTCTTCTGAAGACTAAAAATAGATGAGAGTAAGGAGATCTAATACAGCAAGCTTGAAATTCTAAAAGGCATCGGAGACATCCCCTTGCCAAAAACCATTAAAGATGCTGTGCTGCCAAGAGAAGTTGTGGTATCAGTAAATTCTTTAAAAGACAGAAGAGAAAGGGTGTGAATCAGCAGTCCATCTTTCCGAAGGACATGGATCGCCAACAGAACACCACAGGCACCTATGCTGGGGCTAGCAAAGTACAACCCATTCGTAAGGGTTCCAAGACAGCAGTTTCTGAAGGCCACAGTATATTCCAGTAACACTAAGTTACTCAAAGTAATAAAGGCATAAAGGAATTAAACAAAAAATTGCAGAACCATTTCACTGAGGAAATAGGTGTTAAGGCCATCAGACTAAACTCACTGTAGATAAATGAGAACAACTCACATTGGGGAAAATAGAAAAAAAATCAGTCCTAAATACATATATATGGAAATGAGCTCCAAGTTGACCATTAATTATTTAGGACTAAGTTATTGCTCTTACATAGCTTCTGAAAACTAAGTGTAAAGGTTAGAAAAAGGGAAAACAATTGGGCATTATTTTTGGAAGCAATATAAAACAAAACACAAAACATTCTGGGTTTTTTTTAGATAAAACCACAGTGAATACTGTGAGCAGTTCCACCTGCTCCTCCCTCCCTGAGAAAGTGGAAAAGTGAAGGACAACAGAGATGACGTAAGGTACAAAAGAGCTTTCCAGCAACAAGCAACTAAAAGAAGTATGACTCTTCAGTTTGAAACAGGAACAACTGAGGCAGGCAGGATACAACAGAGCTCTACAAATTCAAGAGCAACACAGAGAGAGCACAAGAGGGTTGTTATAACATCTTATCAAATGTAAGAACCTGCAGGCCTCAACCAGAGCTATCAAATGGCAGATTCAAACATATCAGTCACAAATCGCTGGAGGTACAAGAGTCTTCTGAGGCCACCACTGCACATTTGATCCGTTACCTACCCTACGCATTCACTACTTCCACTGTCTGAGATGTCACACCAGGCCAGACAGAACCCTAGTCTGACAAACAGATACTACTTCTTAGAATAGGGGTACACAGTAAATGCTGAAATGGACTACTGTTTTTAACTAGTTTTCAGTTCTAATTTACCAGTTTGAACAAAAGGGAAAAAAGGTGTTTTAAAAATACGACTTAAGGCTACAAACATTTCAGTCTAGCCCTATAGCAACTGCAGCAATAAAAACCATAGTATGTATTGCAACATTTGTAAAAAATTACTTAGCAGCATACTGAGATTCTTCTGAGGGTGTTATTCCAGGTTTTAATCACAAATATAGACTAAAAATGCCATTACTAATGCATTTAATGGTTCTCTTACCCAACAAAACAAGGGATAATAATAATAATTAGGGTCAGAACTCACTAAGAGGAAATTATTGTTAGTCTCTTAATTTTGGCTTCTGGTCAAGATAGTCACACAGGCTTTGCCTGTCAAATACTAAGGACAGGTAAGGGCAGCAGCCAAGTTACTGACATATTACTACTTGACTAGTAAAAAGAGTACCACCAGCTGTCCCTCCTCACCTTCCATGCCCTCGGAAAAAATTCATCTATTCTCTGGCCAATTCCTCCTATCAAAGAGAAACATAATTAGCAATGGCATTTTTGGTGCAAAGACACGTATGATGCATAACTTTTCACAGCAAATAACACCATCTCTCTACAAAGAGATAACTAAGATAAGGACTCCTGAAAGCACTACCTTTAGTGGTATTTTACATTCCGAAGTGAGTAACACAACCATCTGTAAAACCCCCTGAATATACAACCATTCCTTGTATTATTTCTCAGGACATACCTGCGAGAAGCTTGAACATGCACTCTTTTCTGGCACAAAGACAAAATTTCTCAGCTGCACAAATGAAGAAAATCTCAGACTTTTAAAGACTCAAAGTTATCCTCAGTGAGATCTCTTCTTCGGTTTGTGCCAAGACGGGAAGTAATTTCAAACGCTGAATCAACATCTGGATCAAGATGCAATGAACACTGGAGCTAAGAAGCAAAGGTCCTAAACCACATTCATAGTTTTCTTCAGAGATGATAAAAACATCAATTACCAAAAATTACTTGATCTCAATAGAAAAGCCTGAGGTCAAACTTTTGGTAATTCTTCATCAAGAGAAGAACACACAAGATCATTTACAGCTGAATAATTACCCTGCTTCAAAAGCTGCTTTGAATAAAATAAATGGCTATTTTATTGACTATACATACATATTAAGGAGCATCAACATAATACAGTTGAACAGAGCGTTCAAGAAGATATACAGCAATACATCTTGACTTCACACTCTGGAAGTGAGACGTGTTTTCTAAACATCTAGTGAGTCAGTGAAAAGTCTTTTATGTGGCAAGGCCTGCAACTGTGCTGTTCACCAGTGTATGTGCAGCTCAGACTCAGAATGTCACAGAATTAGCAACTCCAGTGACCAATCATCAGCCCTTCAACATATATACGCAAGTGCTACTGGATTAAATGAGTGCTGTACATACATTCAAGAATGGAACTGAGAACGTTTTGTCTTTATAAAAACACATTACATATAATTAAATCTCCTAAAGGCAACTAAGGTGTGCTGAAGATACAGAAGCTCCTAGCTTTGTAGTGTTAGCTACAAACAAACAAAACCCAAAGGAAGCTCCTTGCCACTTTGTAGGGACTAAATGATAAGAATAAAAACTTACACAGTTTGCAGTCTTCACCCTACATGAAAAACCTGATGCAATCGTACCTGCCAACCAATAAACATGCCTCCGCACTTTATTAACCTTTGTGTAACATGATAATTCGAATAAAATCTCCACTCTATCCCGAACTGGAAAACATGACTTTATAAAAATACAGTGTTTTAAAAATTTATCAGCATGTTATTTAAAACTATCACTATACCAAACCCAGATGTTTTTCAAATTGTTACGTGCACAGACTTCATCATACCAAATGGACTCCTCTTTCAGGTAGCTAAAGATACATTGCTGGAACCCACTGCTGCTGAATTTCACCTCTGACTAAAGAGTATCAAGTCAATTACATACATCAATCTTCAACTAATTTCCACAGCGCCCCCCTCCCCTTTAATTATTACTTATTTAGGTATTACCATCATGACATTTAAGCAGGTACTTATTCAAGGCAGTATTTAAGTCAGAAGCTGCAAGCCTCCGTCTACAATGAGAGTACTCCCTGTAATGTAAGGGGACTCTAGAAGAAAGACAACAGCTTGTGCAACTTCACGAGGCTCTCCAAATCTTCCAAGGAGAATTGCTTTCTTCAACTGATCTTCTTCCAAATGAGCAGTCATCTCTGTGCGAATAAAGCCTAAGAGAGGAGAGAGATTTGTAGAGTTACCTAACCTTCAGCTAAATTTCTCTAGCAGATTCTCCCTGGAATCCTCCAAAGTGAAATCCACTAAACCAGGCTTCAGCATCAGCTACCATTCTTCAAAGTCCCAGAAGTCACTCCACATCATTCTACAGCCAAGAACAGATTTTTAGCTCAGCCATAAAATGTCTTCTGTTTTTGGAAGAACTGATGTAATCATAAAAATGCAGAGTTCTGTAGCAGTCTATGAAAAAAAAGGTAACTCTAAAATTGGGCCCCAAAATCATATTTACCATCACTTTTCTGAAAGACAAAATACAGTCATTTCACCAAAACATTCTCAATAAAAACATGGGTATAAAATCTCTGGCAAGAAACCCCTACAGCTTGCAAGTGTTGTATTTTAGAACTTACGACGGCACTTACATAATTTCTACTATAGCATTAATTTGAAGACTATTTCTTGATGAATTTGAAGGACATTTCTTCACAATTTTCAGTTACCTGAGATTCAGTTTTCCCACTGCTGCACTTCTCTTCACATAAGCTGCAGCTTCATAAAGAGCTGATTTTACCTGCTTTCTAGCTGCCACCAAAAAAGAAAAGTTTCAGTTTTGTTTTCTTCTATACATCTGTGCCCGTTTATGATGGCACCGGACCCTTCAGTGAGCTGCTCAACTCACTAAACAACAAAAAGCATTTTTGCTGCCTAGTTCACAGGCTGAAATGATTCATGGAGAGGTCTGAAAGGCATTAGAGCTAGCACGAGGTGAGCAGCAGCGTACGCACTACCACTATGAGTGAAAAAAGTCAGAAAAGACAGAAGGATTTTTCCTTAAGGGTGGTGGTTTGCTTGGACTAGAACATCTTGTGAAATCACAGCCTTGTCCTCACAGAACTTTCTTTCCAGACTCTCCTTTCAGTACAGGGATAGACAGGGATGCTTTCATGCCAGCTTCTCATGGTTTTTCATGTTTCTCTAACAACAAATAAGCATTCTCTAGCAGGAGACAAGGGTAGCTGTCTGTACATAATTAGTTCTAATCCTTCTATTTGCAAGGACAGCAGGTTTTGAAAGAGGAATAAAGAAAAAAAAAAGACATTTATTATGTAATAATGGACAGAGGAACGGGTAGACACACTCTTCCAAATTTCTCAGTGTTCCGTTAAAAAGACTGAATGTTTTGTAATGTTCCTTAAACTGAAAAAAATGAGATTAAAAATATTTACTTACAAAAGCTGAAGAAAATAATAGTAATTTGCCTTTTTTCAGAGTACAGCAAATACCCAGCAGTCTTGATGATCATGTATTGCAACAGTCAAGGATATAGGAACTTCCCAAAAACTAACCTGGAGCAACCACGTTGACTCGAATTTGCTTTTTTGCTACTTCTTTAGCAAGAGAGCGTGAAAATCCAACTAATCCTGCTTTGGTAGCACTGTATACACTTTGACCAGAGTTGCCTTTAAGTCCTACAATACTTCCTAAAACAAAGGAACATCGAAGGGAAGAAAAGATTAAATGACTAATTTGAAACCTTTTACTAGTTTTATCATTTTAGTTTTAAATGTGGAATGGAAAATGAGATTACAAGAAAAAGAATTTAAAGTATATTCCTACACGTACTTTATAGCCTGCTGCTGGGATAAGAAAATCCCTCAATTATCTGTTTTTTGTGGAATCCATATATCTATGTTGACCAACAGGCACTAGGAGAGTAAAAGGAAGACCTGTCTAAAAAAATATTCTTGCACAGAAGGAAAAAAAAACCCCCAACAACAAAAAAAACCCCTCAACTGCACCTATTTGATTCTTAGTTAATAACTAGCAGCTAGTAGATTTAGCTACTGAAAGAGCTGGTAAAGAATGGTAAAATTCTTTTTTCAATAAAATATGAACTCTGAGGTGTTTATTACCGAAAGAAGCTGGTTTTACATTTACAAGTTGCTGAAATTGCACAAAAGAATAAGCATTCATAAAGAAATGCTAAATATAGAATATCTAAATACAAAGAAATTAATTCAGTTGTAACAAGTAACATTTCAACATGTTACACCTGCTAAACCTTTCTAGAAAACTAGTAATTCCACTGGATTAGACAAGCAACTTACCTATATTGACAATAGCACCTCCCTGTTGCTGGATCATGATTTTTACAGCAGCTTTACATGTCAACATTGTTCCCAAAAGGTTAGTGTGAATCTGGGCTACCATATCTTCAGTTTTGGTTCTCAGCAACAAACCATCCCTGACAAACAGACCAAAAAACCCAAAAGAATTCACTGAACAACCCCAATGATCACATTTACTGATAATAAAACACGATTGATGAATGGAGTATTAATGGGGATTTATATGGTTCTATACATTCTAGCACTCAAAATGATGACACTGCAAGGATGACACATAGCAAGAAAAAGGTTAGCTATGCTTCTGGCAACAAAGCCTCCTTTGCAGAGAGGTATCAAACATTGTTTTGCACTATTTCAGGGGAAAGAAGTGGAAGAAAGAGGCGTAGACGGGGAACTCAAATTCAGAATGCAGAAACTACAATGCAAGCTGTATCATGTTAGAATTTTACTGTCATCAGGAACAAAATATTGGTGAGCACTTAATACTGTTTTCAGATGCACTCGTTAACAATACTCTTACTACGTGCAAAAGCCCTTAGCACCTTACAATAAGGTGCTGTCATCCAGAATTACACATAATCTTGTAACGAATAACTAACCTGTTGATCCCAGCTGCATTAACCAAGTAGTTAATAGGACCTAAATTCCTCTGCATCTCCTCAAAAGTATTTTGGACTTCCTGTTCGCTGGATACATCACAGCTAAGCGCCAGATGTCCTGCTATATTGAAATAACGGCACATCATAATAATAGTAAAAGAAGGTATACTATTCATAAACCTTCTTCAGAATTTATCAATTGCAAAAACAGATGTTGAATTAGTTGTAACTTAAGGAACCCATTTAATCTCCAGAGAATTCAATAAGGACAATTTTCAAGCATTGTATTGATCAGTTTTGTGACAATTTCTTGGTTTACATTTTTGGCCTTTTGAAATCGAAGTTCAGCGTAAGCAGACTGGTCTCAGTTCTGGCTTGGTCAGGAGCCAAGGATGACTCAATTCATACAAGCTCCCTGTTGTGACCTGGAACAATTCCTTTCATCTTACAATTCATATCTTGCAGACAGAATAGGTAACATACTTAACTTTCCCAAAGAATATTGTGAAAACAAAATTGTACTGATATAGCTTTTCTTTTAAATTTCTCAGCCTCTTTTTTGGATTTTCTTCTAGTTAAACAACAGGGTTTATTTAACAACTTACTACTTTTACACGTTACCTAAGCGTTGGACAGTGAAGAAATAACTGCAGAGCAGCATACGTACCACCAAGATTATGTGCAGTGGTTTGGGCTCCTTCCAGATTTCTAGCAATGATCGCCAGGCGGCAGCCTTTCTGTGCCAGTAATTCTGCAACAGCTTTTCCTATTCCTCGTGATCCTCCAAAAATGGCACAAACCTTGCCCATCTTCAAAAACAATTCACAAATTGCAAATAAACCATGAATTTCTGGTCCAGTACAGCAAGCGAATAACTGCTGTTCTTGTCAACATCATGGCCCTTACTAGTCTGTAGCATTTTGTAACATCAGATCATAGTATTAGAGATTTGTTAATCTTTTATTCACCAAAAAATAAATACTTGAAATAAATTATATACCACTTCTACAAATGCAAGTTAATTCTTCATGATTTCTGAACAAGTAAAAAACCTATGCATGTAATCTAGCATTTCAATGCTAATGTTATGAAATCTCCTATTCAGTTGATTAAATATGTGATTTATATATCAAAAGGCCGTAATGTATCATTCAGCTGTTTATTCAAAGCTGACGTAGTAGTTGTAATTCTATTGTTCTTGCAGGCACTATTCTTGCACTAAACTCATTTACCTTTAAGGTCTCACTCAATCCTAAGTACCTGTGTTGGACATCCACATTGCAAACATTACAGAGCATGATTTGATACTATTGTATTTACACTAGTTTAATACTGTTACACTACATAATACTATGTTTCACCACTAGCCTTAGGTTTTCTTGTTTCTGCTTTTGAAGAAAAAAAGCTTTTTGAAATGTGAAATGGTTCTGAAGTAGCTAGCTTAAATGTTTGGGAAGGAGCGTAAGAAGAAAGTAGTTCTGTAGAATGATCTTTTATTCTGCAACCTCTAGAAACCAATCGGCTGTTTCGGGATTTCCTGAAGAGCCAGAGGCAGAATTCAAGCAATAGTAATGAACCTCTTTTCCATACATTTGAATAAATCCTTTTTGAACCCAATTATACTGTGTCTCCGTAACATCCTGAGGCAATAAGTTTCATTATTTGTGGAAAAGTATTTCCTTTTGTTCTTAATTTGCTTTTGGATTAGATAATACTATGCATTTCTCCTCATATCTTCCCCTTACTGTTCATAACTTCTGAGGCTGCTCTTCTGTATTTTACCCTCCCCTATAACCTCTTTCGGGTCTATTTAGTTACTCTTATACATATGGAAGCCATTCTGTACCTCACTAAAGACTGTCCAAGCTGTTAATCCTGCCACCCTGCCCTTTGCCTTACTTAGGACTATTATACCCTTTTTGATGTGCCCACAGTGTTGAGCATACAAGGACACCATCAACTCATACAATGGCATAATGATTTTGGTCTTCTGTGACAGGGCCTGAAAGAACAGACAGCCCTTTTCTGTAACAAAGTAAGCACAAGTGCTTGAAGTCAATCCATGAGTCTGCTTCCACTGGCAAGTTGAAATCAGCTTCCTAGGAGCAGGAAGAAGATTGAATACTTGCATCCCAGCTGGCGGCCCTTTCGACAGAACACGTAGGAACAGATGTCCTGCATGAAGACAATTCCTTAGTGATAAAAAGAGGCACCACTGCCTCATCAGAAAGACTAATCTTTTGGGTAGTCTTCATTAGGTAGCTAGACTACAAGAGATGAATCAAGAGGTCTTGCACCTGAGCAACTGCAGCTCTTACTGTCTTAGCAGACTAAAGGCACAACCAACCGACTCATACTTTGTTGACAGATTTTTTTGTTAAAAACGAAGTCCCAGTCTGCCGTCTCCATCATGACTGATCTCTTCTTTTACAGAATTACCACAATGACTCCTGGAAGTTCTTGCCTACTTGTTGTAGCAATGTTGTACTAGATTTCCTCCTTCATACTTTGTTCTCACCGGCACTGAGCATACCTACTCTTTTATGTGAAATGTGGAATACAGGTTAGGAGGGACCTCTAGAAGTTATCGTGTCTAACTCCTCCACCCCTAAGCAATGTCAAGTGAACCATCTTATACTGTTTATAAATGCTGTCAGGTCTACATGTATTTTCCAAATAATGCTGAACATGCTTAGCTACCCAGGACCCAAAAAGCTGCCTGTGGAGAACTTCTTTAAAACATGTCATTCTACCCTTCCTGGCCTCTCTGAGAAGGGAAAAAAATCTTAGTGATTCTACCATTCTCAGAAACAATAGTGAAAGTCCCTTGTGCATGAACGAGGTTTTTACAGGGGGAGCATAAGGCCCACTTCCAATACAGCAATATAAAGTTTGTGTTTTAGCACAGAAGAGTCATACAGGTTAGAGTTGTGGCTTGGGAGGAAAAAAACTGCAGCAGGAGTAATAACCCTATATTCCCTGGTCAAATAAAGGTAAGGAAAAGCAAGTATCTTTTCAGCAACAGGCTCTTCTAGGTCGCCACACCGCACGCACAAGTGCCTGCACCACCTTTCTCCTCGACGGCTTTTCTCTTCTTTCAGAACAAACTATTTAACCCGTTGACCGCCAGGGCCCCAGGGGCACTACCGCTAACCATCTCACGGCGCACAGCTCTACATCCGCGGGTGGACACCTTTCAACCAACGCCGGTCGGGATTACCGCGGCCAGCAGGGCCGGGCCGGGCCGGGCCGCCCCGCCGCCCGCACCCCTGCGCCCTCAGCCGCGGTCCCCGCGGCCCCGTCAGGACACCGACCCCAGGCCCGACCCTCAAGGACAACCCGTTCTCCCCTCTCGGCGAACCTTTTTTTTCTCCTCTCTCCCCGGC
>JAVKLA010000053.1:2742679-2759554 GCA_034782735.1 Sagittarius serpentarius | reverse complement strand
ATGGGGGGGAAGAAGGGGGAAAGATTTATAGATGATACAAACAAGAAAAAAAGGAAGTGGTTAAATTTTGTTTATAATTCAATTTTCTAAAACTAAGAACATCCCAGCCATTTCAAAGAATAAAGACAGATGACAGCTCCTGTTCCCAGGAGTTTATGGTCCAAGTTTATTTTCTGAGTGACGTGAAGAAGGGAAAAAAAATCTAGCAAGGGAATGGGATGCTAAAGCCATAGACTATTTAGATTTCTCAGGGGACGGATGTCCCTATGAACTGAGCTTCAGAGGGCACACTCCCAAGTTTCTTTTAAGACCTGCAAAGTCACTTAATTTTTCCCCTCTGCATGTCAGTTCTTCCATCTTTAATTGAGCCTAATGGCTGCCAGCTTCCGATATTAACACAGCTCTAGGGAAAGATCTCCTACTCTATACTTACTTCTTCTGTGGAAGGACTTTTAGGCCTTAATGTAGAAGGACTGCACCTGCAAAAACTGAATTACCAGGTACAGGCCTTAAACCCCATTTGGAGAGGCATCATCTTTCATTAGGGGAGTCGCTCAATTCATTTTTCATGGGAAACTTAAATAGATTAGCGAAGGCTGGGGGAGTTTCCAAAAAACCCCGAGTGTTTAATTTAAAAAAACAGGTTTGACATTAACACTGTATTTCCTGTAATTTTTCAAGAAAGATTTATCCTATTTACTAAAACCTGCTAGACTTTCATTTGCTGGAATAAGCAAGTGCTTTACAAAACCAGTTTTTTTTATGGCAATGTGCATTTAGATCAAAAGCTGTTAAATATATGTAAATGAACAATCTGATAAATACATGTTAAGCAATTCTACTTGTGACACATTGGTCCATTGCCCGATGACAATGATGCAAGATAAAAGAACAAGCTGCCATCCTGCAGAAAACAGCCCAGAGAGTAAAGGGAAGGAGAACAGATAACCAAATGGAGTAAGAAGGAAAAAAACCAGTAAGGCCTCATCCAGTAGACAACAGGACACCATCTCCTGAGTAACATGTGGACTAATGGTGGGTAAATTTACTCCATTGTAAGAACCGGGTAATGGGCCGACTGACCTTAACCAGCCTCTCTGCATTTTCTGAACTCAATGCATAGCTATTTTTAGCAGCAGAACTCTGCAAAATGTTTTATAACCCATTTTGGCTGTAATGCTGCATCCAGCTGCAACATCCTTCGTAGCTTTTACTAATCTAGGCTTGCTATTTTGTTAAGCATTTGAGGAAAAAAAATACTCTGGGACATAAATAAGGCACTGAACTCCACTATTTGGCTGGAAATGGAAGCCTTTTGCTCTCAGGCTTCTATACCTGCCACACTCAGAAATTATGATGGCAAAGACAAGTCCGTCAATGAAGGGTGGAGTGGGGAGGCTGTAAACAAACACACTTGCTGCCACGCTCTTGTGTTTTGCCATCTGGAACTTGACAACACAGCAGGAGGTTTCAAAACACAATTCTTTTAAGTTAATAAATCTGTTATGCTGACAAGAGGGTCATTCTGTTTTTGATAAGACAGACTACTCTCTGAGGGATGACAAAACTCATGTACATGGAATTAGTGTGCACTGTGTGCTGGCAAATTTATGTGAATGGGAGACAAGCCGCTGCTGGGCAGCTGTTCCTAATGAGCCTCCCTTGGCATGTGCAGGGCAGCCATGCAGAGATTCATCCGATGATAAAATGGATATGCTATAAAGGGCAGGATGCAGTAGGTATTCCACTTGTGGTACCTCACAAAGGAGCACACACTCGAAGATCTTTATACCAGCTGAGAAATGACAGCTGTCACTAATACTAACCATTTCTGTGTATTTTATCAGCCTAGGAAGTAAATTCGTAGTTCATTTCTTCTGTCAAAAGTGAAAAACATACAGGACAACATGCTACCTGATGGTATCAGCATTCCAAGTATTTCCAGAGTTGGGAGAGTTACACTTTTGTATAAATGAAAAATGCAAAACAAAGCCCATTTCTACCATCTGACTAAAGCTCTCTCACAGTAACACTGCTGTTTGCGTCTCTCACATCTCTAAATACAATTGTTTCATAAGTGAGTATTTTCTGGGTTTATTTGTAACATATATATGCATTATGCAAAGCACACACAAGTTGACGGAATAATTTCTAGGTAAAGCAAAGATATCATCAGCCTGGACCACAGCTCCATCTATAGCTCTGTTTTCTATAATAAAATCCATTTATTCTGGTACAGCATGTTTCTGTTCTTTCAGAAGAACACCCACATTAACACACAAATGGCAACTACAGCCATACAAATACTAATGGCATAGTATTCATCCATGTATCTTCCTTTGGAGGACAAAGCGTTGTAATGCTACAGGTCCTAATTTCTTTTTACAGCATCATTTGAAAGGCACATCTTTTCTGCAGACATTAACAAACACAGATTACACATTTGCCTTAATTTTCATACCTTTACCACATCCTGTCACCATAAATCTTTTAGTTAATAGTCTGCAGCCATTCAATTCCTAAGCACAGGAATTTTGTCAGATTACTGCAGTCATCCTGCAGCTGATTTCTAGCACTGGTACCAGTACCAATCCCAGAACTGGTGCTCTCCCTCACTGATACACTTCCAGTTCTAGTTTGCTTGTAAGGCGAGGAATCAGTTATCTTACTCTTTGCTTTCCCCAAAGCGAATCCTTTCCTTTTTAAAAAGAGCAAAGAAAGGAAGAAAGAAAAGCATAGGCACTAGTGTCACACCCTGCAACCCACTGGATATATCACCCTAAAGAAAAGAGCTTCCTACATCTGTTTTAGAAAAAGACCTCCCTCTTCCACCTCCCACTTTTGAACGTTCATTGCTCAAGTTGTCAGCACAGGTAACATTCGACTTACTTTTCCTTCACAGCTTGGGTAAGTAGTTCTCCCAGGTACCACAGATGTTGCCTTCCTGCCACCAAAACCAAACCTATGCACCTATACTACAGATGTCTGATCCAATGTCCAGTTTAAATCTAGCATTTTATTTCCTTTCCTCAAAGAGAAAGCATTTGCTCTCTTAATTTCTAACTCTGCATCTATAAATTTCTCATCCTAGACTTCAGTAGTTTTCCAGCAGTAGCGAGAGGAGACTCTACACGACTAACGCTGGACATGCATACGCAAATCAAGTTTTTTGTCAGCACTGCCAGGATTTCTTGGAACAAGTCTCGATCCATGTGCTGAGCTGCACAATTACAGCAGCTGAAGGCCTTTACTTTGTACTTGCTTTCAGTGGAGACATGCGCTGCTCTCTGTGTCTGTGTCAGCAGACTTGTTTAAATATCCAGTTGGTGAAGTCTCTGGGATTACTTGCTTAAGCATAGCTCAAGGCATAATTTAAGTCCCTGATTCAGGAAAACTCACAAGCACCTGAAACTCCCACTGAGGTCAGTATGGCTGTAGTGCATACACCAAAGGACTATACCAAATCACAGCCACGGTGACTAATGCACAATGCGGGAGGAATAAGAGTATTCTAGGCCAATTTAGTGAACCATGACCATCAAATCTCAAACTGGAAAAGAGAAAACATTACCAGAGCTCTCCAAAGTGCTGTACTTTCCCCTCATATCTAAGTGTTACAGCACCCAAGAAATTGATTTCAGGTTTGAAATGGCAGTTTGTTTTTTCTAGATTAGAAAAGTATAAATAACTTTTATTTGTAAGTAACATTGCTTTTTTTTTTTTCCCCTAGAACCACACCACTTCATTTCTAGGACGGTCCAGAGGGGAAAAAAACCCAACTATGATTCAGCAAAACACCTCATCACACATTTAACTTTTATGATCATGTTTAAATCCATTCATGTTGTGTAAAGTGCTTAACAACATTTTTTTGTTCACTTTTTTGTTTAGGAGTCCAATGCACTTAATCCTTTATGAAATGAAGGCCTAGGAAGTTAAGTGGTGCATGTGAGAAAGACAGAGAAGGAGGTGGTTGGGCATAATGTCAGGCTACATTATAATTAGCCACCAGACTTGCTAGTTCTAGCTATAAAAAAGTAATTTAAAGTTATAAGCAAGACATTACATTCATGCCTTAGGGACCTCTTTTATATTTGGAATCACTATTTCAGCATCTAATATCTCTTCCAAAAGCATTTGACTGTGTTACTAAACACAGCAGGAAGATAACATAAGCCAGCTATAAGCTATTGTAGATTCATCAATAGTGCTCTTAGTTGTAAGAACATGGGCTTTCTACTCCTGTCTTTTCCAATGCCAGACACAAATAAGCTTTTAATAAAAACACTAACCAGAAGTTGACCAGAATCTAGTATTTGCCCTTTGCCCTTTTTATTTCCTTAGAAATGTTACTTTTGACAGGACTGTAATGGAGAAGTCATGCAGATACATGCAGACACATCTTCAGACACACACAAACAACTAGGAGTTCTAGCCTCTGCTGGCATTACCTGATGATGAAGTCCAAAAAGCTCAAAAGTACAGGTTTGCTAATTTTTCTCCAACCTAGAGATGATACTTCTTGTACTGTGGATTTAGCCATTACTCAATAAAACCAGGGCTGTAGGCTAATTAAATCACAGCTGTGCCGTGAGTACACCCTGTTACTGTCAGCTATGAGAGCGTGACACTTCACAGTCAAAACCAAACCTGTTGCACAGATCGGCAAAAGTACTGAGAGCAGATGGAAAAATTCCCACATCATCTCGTTCATCAGTAACACGCTTACGCAGAGTCCACACAACAAAGGTTTGCCAACATAAATACATTACAGTGCAGACAGACGCATCCTACTGCTTGATCATTTTCCACCAGTGTGACCTCTGAAGAGATGCAACTGCTCTGGGAGCAGACAGCTCTCACAGCTTGGTTTAGCTGGCTGGGGCTGTTGTGCAGCTCCGAAAGCAGTTCCCGCCACCAGCCTAGACTGTGCCTGCACTTGGGGGCTCTAGCGACGTAGCTATCACTGCAGAGGTCCCACAGACATCTAACTAGCTAAGTTCTGTTGTGGTCCTCATCTCCCAGACATCCAAACACTTGGTCACATCCAGTAACAAACCTCACCGACCTACTGTGGGAAAGGAGCGTCAGCATCATTTACTAAGGGATAGCTTAGTGTCAAAAAAAGAAACAGCTGTAGTTGGACCAGACAATGTCTCACTGATCTCTTAATTACAGGGCTGTTTCTCCTCCCACCCATTCCCCACTGGCACATTCACTGCTGACATGTCAATCTTTACTAAGAGAAGTGGAGCAGCTTTCCCAGACTCAGAAACTGATGCTCAAGCATGGCTGATCCTGGGCTGTAGAGAACAGCTGAGAAATGTTACCCACAGAACTTTACATTTTAGTATTTAATTTTTCTTGGATCATCTAAACTTTCACTAACACTGCCAAATCAGAGAAACCAAATTATAAGAGCACTGTTGTGTTTTGCAGTTATGGCCAAATTTCATCTGCATTTGACACCAGGTTAATGTGGATTTCTTTATCAAGGAATATTCTAGGTAAGAAAAAGAACAAATGAGAAATATTCTCTGCTATTTTCTTCAGTCCAGCCGTAGCAGACCTCCACATAGCAATATGGTTGTGGCATGCACAACTGGACCACTTAAAAGTTGGTCCCGAACCAGTCTCTGGTTCTTCACACAGAACTGAAAGGTCATCTCATTCTTGCTTTCTTTCTTCTGTTTGTTGGAGACATTCTCAACAGAAACACTCCAGCTTTCTGAGAATTATGTCTAGCAGTCTGTGGCAGAAATCACCAATTCAGTACTGAGGAATATGCACGAGGTGCAAGTTATCAAGAATACTGCATGCCTAGGCAGGACAAGTATCCATTTTGCTAAGAGTTTTACAACATTTATCTCTTTGCATGTGTTCTTATACTCCATGAAAAGGCTGATCTTCACAAAGACCAGTATTATTTTACTTTAAAAAGCTATTAAATTTCATTCTTGTAAAAAAAGCTACGTTGTGCATCAGAGATCTTGAATTATTGAATGCAAAGAATTTCAGTGATATGCAGGGGAAAATAACTACTTGTGTACTATAAACTTAGAAGCTGGACAGAGACATACAGCAAACCTTTGATAATGAGCAAAAAATAAGCAGATTTTCCTGATCTGTGTGTATACAAAAGACATACTAAGATTGCCTACCAAAGGAGTGCAGAAAAATTCTTTGAACTGTAAACTTTTTAGAGCTAGTATTCTTCAGCTTATTGAGAAGTTCAACCAGCTGAAATAAGAAATTTGACCTAGGGCACGTCCCTTGTTGTGGAGAACAAAGTCAATGACCACTTTAAAGTCATTCTGCTGCTGACTCATCTTCTCTCCCAAGCATCCACAGATATACCATGAGAAAATACAGCAACAACTAACCACAAAAGATTCTAGGGCTAGCAGCCGTTAGCAAACCAAAGCCTACCCTGCAATTGTGGATCTGAAAATGTATAGGTTTGACTGAAAGGTGAATAAGTCTTCCATGCTTTACAGTTCTGCTAAATGGCGTCATCTTTGATCTACTGCCTTAGCCATACGGTGGGACAACCATCTTTTGAGAAAAGGATAACACAGCCCGAATAGCTCTGTGTTTTCCAAGTATGAAAATCCTCCAGCTCAGTTTCTTTCAGACATATTCATTCCTCTAGGACAGATGAGATATTTTCTCTCACTATTTAACAGTAGGGGGCATATTCAGTGTATGCCAGTAAAGTTTAATGAAATCAATGAAGTAGCACTGATATGCAATAATTGAGAGTCCAACCGTGTGTTCCAATGCCAAAGAATCTGGGTATTTTAAGGGCTTATATTGCTTTCCTTTCTGGGAAGGGAGGTGGAGGCGGGGAATTAGTCTATTTGCTCTGTGAATGGGGTTCCATCTAAGATAGCAGGGACAAGAAAACACCTGTACAGATATTTAAAAATTCTGACATTTTTCTTTCTGCTGTTGTAATTCAAGTGTACTTTTTCTTGCTGTGCTAGCCAAATTTCCACTCTCTACACTCCTGTACAGGCTGTTCCCACCACTCTGAAATCAGAATGTAGCCAGTGTTTGGAGACATCTTGTGAATTGGTTTTGATCTAAATGACTACTAGGTGCAAACATCAGAAGGCCTTTGGGTTCTGCATGCCATGTAAACTGAACCGTAACATGGGCAATAGAGTTGGCTGCAGAATGCAGCCGAGCACTATTCATTTACACATGCTAAGAGGAATTTTTACAAGGTAGTTATCACTGTGAATAACTGAAATCTGGGGCCAACGTTACTGTGTTTAAATTGTCTTTACTCCACTGAGTAGGCATGGCAGAGAAGTTAAGAACTGATTTTGCAACTTCTCTTTTCAGCAAAATAATACAGCTGACAGGAAAGAGTATGGAAGAAGAGATAAATAGTAATTTCTGACATCTACTAATATTACAGTCAGTGTAACCGCTATGATTTGATAGGCATGCATGAAATGCTCATTATGTTACATTTTAAATGGCTTTTGCACATTGCAGATTGGACATAGCAAATTCATTTTTGTTTTGTTCCTTGTATCGGGCTGGTTCTGATCAAAGTGCTCTTCAGCTGTTAAAATCGATCAGCCAAGTCTCTCACCCACAGAAACCAGTCTCTAGGAGACTTCTCTAAGGGAAGGGTTCAGATGTTCCAGCTGTTGACTGTATTTGGAGGCAGGTCTAATCCATCAGAATCTATTTGCAAATTCACAAAAACCAGTCAGCCTTTACCTTCAAAACAAGTTTTACATCACATACCTCGCAAGAACAGGAATCATCAGTTTGGCAAACGAGGAAACAGGCTCAAAAGGTGAGACCTCAGGTTTTCAAGAGCAGGCACTAACTTTAAGGCTCTCAACAAGTTTGTCTCCTAGAAAGGAAGAGCAATTTGGATGACACTGGGGAAGAAGAATGCATGCACACAGTTTCCCAAGACAGCCCTCTAATATTAGTGTTACTACACAGACAATGTAGAATGTGGACACTACCCTTGTTTTATTAATGCATACCTGCAACTCCTGTTGCATTTTTTTTTTAATTTAACTCATTACTTGGTGGGAGATATATATTCTCAAAGCACACCCACCATATCAAGCCTTTCAAGTAATTCAGGAATACAGATGCCTAGTTTGGATTTCAGATGTGTTTTGACATGAGAACAAGGATGCAGCTCGGGCCTACCACAACAGCAGTTGTTCTAGACATAAGCAGCAAACAAATACAAGCTTAAGACACTAGGTGAAGACTAAGGGCTGCATTTTCAACCTTAGAATCCAAGTTCCTCTTAGGTTCTTTCACAGAGCTGGACTCTGGTAACTGAAGTGAGATCACACATAAGTTAGCTAAGATTCAGGTCCCATTTACAGGTCTTCCAAATCCTTTTCTCTTGCCCATTTTTTCCCCACATTTAATGTCCATGTCCTCACCATCCACCATCACCGTTCTCAGCTCTTTTGTTTCTATATACAAATATTTCAAGTACGCCAGCTTATGAATGATTAAGTCATTCAAAAGAATTATGACACTGGTTTTGCTCAAGTCAAACTTCAAATCTGCTTAAGATTTACCGTTACCCATTTATTAAAGCGCAGGAAAAAAGCACTTGAGAGTGATTTGAGAAGTACACATATTGCAGATTCGTGATAAGAAGCCAAAGATGATGGGCTACAGACACCAGTGGCATCGCTATTTATTGTGCACGTATATGAAATACTATACCATAGGAGTTTTAGTAATGCCAGACACAAATCTTTTTAACTAGACAAGTGGATTCTTGTGTTTCATTAAAGTCAATATACACCTTAAAACACATTTGCTTAAAGCTATTGGAAAGAACAAGCCAGTT
This sequence comes from Sagittarius serpentarius, assembly GCA_034782735.1. Lineage (NCBI taxonomy): Eukaryota > Metazoa > Chordata > Aves > Accipitriformes > Sagittariidae > Sagittarius > Sagittarius serpentarius. The sequence goes on along the minus strand of JAVKLA010000053.1, from coordinate 2,750,703 downwards.
AAAACATTTTGCCAGCCCTGTGAAAAAAGCCAGAATGCTCAGAAGCCGTGTTTTTAAGCCTATGCAAAACTATCGTAATTGTCATTACTGCTATAAGGCAGAGGTTATGAAGTGAGGGTGAACAGGATTTCAGGCACCTTTGGCAAGCCAAATGTTAAACACGTATTAGAATACTCAATAATTACAATACCAAAAAACCCCAACCCAAAGAAATAGTCTTACTTCTACTGCACAGCCCTGATGTTTGTGTGTACTTTTCTCCTATGGACGCACTGATGTCATATCACAATTCTGAAAAACAAATAAAGCTGCTTTTCTATATTCTCTGTTCTGCATTTCTACAAATCATGTTGCCTTCCCCCCTTAATTAAGGAAAGTTATACTATATGCTCCTTCTTTACAGAGAGGACTGAATGCTGCGCCACTCACTGCTAGCAAAATCTAGCTCCTGGTCAGTCTTAGTTAAGAAGGAGCCTATTGCAGTAGCTGAAGCATTTACAGAGTCTAAACATTTTTGCAAACACTTTTAGGATTAACTTTCTACCATTTTCCCAGCAGCCACATGTATATAGTAGACATGTAATCGCATTCAAATCAAGAAGGTCTCCTAGTCAGGCAGTTACTGTCTGACTGCTGTGCACAGCAAACTTCTTCAGGGCAAACGCGTCTCTTGCACCAAACACTTTTGCCCTCAGTGAAAGTTCGGGTAGATGCTTCACCCTCAGGGCTGGGGACTATCTCTCAATATACGCACAGCGGATCCACTACACTAGACATTTCTTCCTCTCAGGAAAGCACTTCATAACTATTATATAACCTGACAGGCTGTTGACAAGACCAAACTAGTCAGTTATGATCAGACCGAGATGGAAGTTACCTACCTCTTCTGAAGGTACCTGCAGAAATAAGGAGACAGAGAAGATCAGCCAGACCCTCGGTTCTCTCCACAATTTTTGCATTATATTCATCATTCCAAATTTCTAACATTATGGAATCTGAAGACTTTTTGTCTATGAGCAGACATATCCTCCTATGAATTCTGAAATTAAGTTCTGGTAATTTTATTGTCAAATTCTTTACAAGTCATTTATGTTTAATGTTTGCATACACATTTTGATTTAGCTGTTTGCTAAGAAAATATTTATTAGGATTGGAAGTTTAACATAGTAAATCAAACACTTAACATTCACTGGACTTCAAACATAGATATAAAATACCTTACAAAATCTTTTATGGAATTACACAAAGCAAATGCACAGGGTTTGTCTGTTTCTACACTGAATTAATCCCAAGCCAAAACCAAAAAATAACCCCTAAAAGATCACAAAAAAGGCATGATAAACTGCATTTTTGTCATTGTTGCACTGCTATGTAATAAGCCCTTTTTACAAACATTTACTTAATGTTAAAAAAAACAATTAAAAAATGTATTCCATCTAAAAGAACTATTAGATTAACAGCTGATTTTTTAACTGACCTTACACCATGAAATTCTATTAACAGAGGTACCTTAGTCACTTAGTTTAAAACAGGGAGAGTAGAGATAGAAAAAAAATTAACCTTTAGTAGTCTTTAATATAAAATGCACTAAATTTTCCAAAATAAGAATATTATGACACACTAGTGCCAATTTATGCTGACAAAAGCTGGTACCAGCTTCTAACTAAAATTCATTTCACAAAACCTTTATATATTACATGAATATTCAAGTAAACTATTTAAAAATATTTAAAAATGCAAAAACTGAATTATACAGTGTTTCAGAGAGATGGTTAATTTGGGAATGCTGTCATGTCCAACTATATATATTTAAGAGATATATTTTTTCTTATTTTTAAGACCATCATGATACTACCTGATATTGCAAGAACTCCTCGTCGTTAACATTTGATATTTTTCAATGTATAACTTCAAAAAAAAAAAAAAAAGGATTTAACACATCACTCTGTACTTTTTCATCACTGTTTCCGTATACTGTGCGACACAATCACACTACTGGCTTCCCTTTGTAAAGTGCTGAGTAACAGCTAAATTACATCAGATTTAACTGGAGATGACAGTGCTCAGTGTCTTGCAAAAAATCACCATTAAACTGCTACAATCAAACAATAAAATTAAAAAAAAGTTCAGCTGAGTAGCGCATGTTCACCAGTGTCAAATCTCTAACAAAACCCTGAAAGACTAACAACGCTTTTCTTGCAGGCTGCATTCTTTGTAACCATCAGCTGCAAGGACATTAAAATATTTTATTAATGATTCAAACACTGGACACCTTCTCTGGTTGAAGGCGAATTGCTCACTAGTTTTGGTCAAGTGGCTTTTGGGAAACTTTCAGAGCAAAATAACCCAGCAACAGGAAATTGGAATGGAAAATGCTAACCATGCACAGTTATATTACTGCAGGAACTGAGTAACACATGCAAGACAAAGAAAAGGTCAGAACATACCGAAGTAGCAATGGTTAAGAAGTTAGTAGTTTTCACAGTGTTTCATACAGCCTTTTACTTTAACACAAGTGCATCACTTACCACCACTATTGCTCAGACATTTTAAAACATCTCTTGGCCATGCAGATCAGTTTGAGAAGAAAACAGCAAATTACACTTCTTAGGCATTTTTAGACATTAAGTACAACTCATAATTTTATTTTTATATTCAGTCTTATCAAACAGATGTTTTCAAGATATAAGCATTCTGTGTTGGGCTTTAACATTCCTTCCAATTTTGTTGGATCCTGAGCGCTAAATGCCCAAAGAATTGGCCAAATATACAAAGCTAAGCTTTGTTCAAATAGCCAAGTTATTACATAAACAGAAGGTATAGGGAATTTCTTATTGGCACTCCTAAATTTCTTCCTTCCTAACCTTGAGATGATGCTAACCTTGAGATAGTTGAATTTTATTCAGTTGTTCACATACATCTTTGCCTCCTGGAAACATTACTCCACTTGGGTGGTTTATGAAGAAGTAGAACTAGACTCAAGAACACCACTGACTTCTTTTTTTTTTTCTCTGTCCAAAGAACAAAATACATATTTTTTTCCCCACTTGGCAAATTCTATTTGACGCCACATCACCACCACTCAACATTAACTCATAAAACAGACTTACTCCACTGTCAGACACAGCAGGGGAAAAATGTCCAGAGGATAAATGGGAGGCTCTTTATCAGATATAATTGCTTGCTCATAAGGAGAGAATCCAGCTTCCCCTTAGTTATTCTTTCATAAATTAATAATTTGTTAAAATCATAGTCACAAGAATTTTAGCTATTACACAAAATTCAAGTTTAAAAAAAACAAGAATAAATTAGTTACAGCCTTGTAAACAATTGTTCATTTATGTAACATACTTGGGGGGAAAAAAGTTCCTCTATATAATAAATCAGACAGTACAAGGCACACATCACACTTAAGGATCCAAAGTGATAAAACCAGCAGATGCCTTCATCTTCTTTGTTCGCTGGTGTAATTGTGCTATAGACACTGTAAAAATACGTAGATTTTTGTTTACATTACAGTCATTTGAAAATATTTCATGACTGTGCTTTTTCTGGTAAAATATTTGTGCTATTTTACAGTACAGTATGGTTTGAAGCTCTTGGAATGAATCTTCTCAAATGTTCTCTACAAAGCTGCCAGGGAAAAGCCCTGTTTTTCCATTTCGTTGCAGAGTACCTTTGAACCAGCCATCCTCACGTTTTTTGTGTACGAAAACAATGTCACCTTCCTTAAGTTCAAGTTCTGCTTCACTCTGAGGAGGATAGGATACCACAACCCTGTACCTGTGTAACGAGGAAAAAACACCGTTGTTTAGGTTCTTTTTTTTATTTTTTAAACCAATGCTTTTAAAAATATTCCTGTGCATGTTAAAACTTATGAAAACAGGAAACTGCCTAGAACTGTTGCTATGTAAAAACTTGTAAGTTAAGTACAACTTGAACAGAAAATAACAATAGCAATGTAATGAATTTAAGTCAAATGTATGCATCTCCTCGCAAGGTTTTTTCACCAGGATTCCTGTAAAAATACATACAATGGTTAAACAGCAGGAGAAAATTGTAAACGTATTTTTGGATATAAATTTGCAGACTCCTCCAGTCAGCGTGACTCAGCAATAATCAAAGCATTCACAGCACTAACTGGGCATAATTTTACAACTGTATGTTTAATATGATATTATCCCAAGGAAAGCTCTTAAGCAAAGGTATAGAACAAAAAGAAGCAACTAACAAAACCTATTAATTTGCACTGTTGTTTTAAATTATTTTCATTTATATTAGAAAGTTTTCAGGATAGAACGCATACCATCTTATTTGGACACAGTTGCACAATTTGTGTACTACTATATTAAAAAGAAACATTTTTAGAAGTGTTCAACTCAACAATTTTCTTAAGCACCTGATACAAAGAAAGTATATATTTTTAGTTTTTTCACATCAAAATTGCTTTTCAAATATGAGAGCATTAAAAAGACGCTACACTCTTCTGTCTCTATTTTTAAATGTGCATAACACCACTTAATCTCTTCTACCACGGTTTGAGTTCACATTAACCTAAAATTTAAGTGCTACAGCTCTGTAGACAATTGCATCAACTTCTTGATCAAGTTTTCTGACAGATACTATTTTTCAGTTTCTAGTACACAACCAGTAATGTCTGCATGTTGAAATCAAGTAGAATCCACGGCTGACTGTAGAATTCAAAAAGCTTCTAAGGTTAAGAGCCTTAAATGCAGTGCTAGGAGATCTGCTGGACAAAATCTAATTTCCAGTTAAAATCAAAACACTTTGCACTCATGATGATTACATATTACTTTATAGATTTAAGATAATTATCTCAATAATCTTAAAATAATTTATGATTCTAATAGATTAAGATAAATTAATCTGATGAAAACACAAAATAACAGGACACTTCTAGTAAAGGATGGAATACCAACTATAGCTCAATACACAACTTGTAATAATACAAGTTAATTCTGTAATATTGAAACAGAGAAAGATACTGTACTATAGTAGTACATTTTGTTTAAGAACATATAAACCAAAAAAGAAGTCTGTCCATACAGTTAAAGTATTCAGAAAAGAGTAGCAGCACTGTGTAAATAATTAAAGTCTCTTGGGAAATCTATGTATAGCAAATTATATTAGGACTTAATCAGTTGTCAAATTTTATTTATTAGTGGCTTATAAACTATGACTTTGTTTTAGTTATGACAATCCCCAGATTTCAGAGCACTGGAATTATTAGATTCACGCTTCATAGAAGTTACCAAGCCAATTACAAGGTTTATTAGTGTACAGCTTCAGAATGCTCCTCATTCAACCTAGGCAGCATGGCAGATGCCTGCACTAACTTCTGCTGTGGGAAATATGGGTTTTAATGCTGACTTAGGACATAAGAAGCCAACATTTTTAATATACCGTAAGCTTAATTAAGACTGTAAACTACGTGAGATAAAACAATAGCATCTGCTTAGGCAGGACAACATAGTAAAGGATAAAGAACTGCAATAAAGCTATGAAGAACTTCTACTATTGTAATAAACAGGCTGCTTTCAGGATGAAAATTAACCAGCACACTACATAACATACACACAGCACTAGCTTTATCCAAAAGAAAGCACCGTTAAAAGAATGGGTTTCAAGAAAGAATACTTGCCTTACTTACCTTGCATTCTGTCAAATCCTGCTCTGTAAACATTTGACTTGAAATACACTCGGTTTCAGTTTCTAACACTGACACTCTAACCTCTACACGCTCCTGAATTGATAGACTAGTCTGTTCTTTCCCTAGCTTCTGCAGCTGCCTGCAGAGTGTTAAAACCAACAGCTTCGGAAAAACCCATCTTCTCTTTGCCCTCCCTAGACGATCACCAACTTGCGCAGAAATACTGTTCTCCTGAGCTTTCCATACAGTTTTGAACTCCCTCGACCCTGCAGTAATTTAGTACTTCTCATTAACTTTTAGCTTCCCGACTACTTTGATATCCATCTTGGAATCCAATGTCTAAAACAAAAGCACACCACCTCTGGTGTTAAAATGCTAGTTCACTATATTTTTCAATATTTAACAAGAAGAAACCTGAAGGCTTTACACCTTTAAATCACATCTCCTCCTTCTTTTGTTACGACAAGCCATCAAACTTTGTTTGCCCAAATAGAGGCGGTCAGATCCAGACTTATTGCACATTCACACAGCTGTCTATTCAGATCACCTTTGATCAGCTATGGAACAAAACCTATTTTTCCATTACCTATTTCATCATCCACAACATACTGCCCAAACTACCAATTTCATGCAGAGTAAAAAGCTTATGCTTCAGCTCAAAAGTTCATTGCCAGGTCCCTGGAGAAAAGTAATCACAATTACTAAGCGTGACCTATGTTTTGGAAAAACATGTTCATTCTCACATGTCTGAATCTTCTAAAACATTTCCTTGTTTACCTCCCTGATCAGAATTTGCATATGTTTTCAACGTCTGAAGGTTAAATTTGCAGATCTTTTGCGGTCACCTATCTATCATATTTTACATGCACCTAAGCTGCACAGTATGCATTTTCTTCCTTCTATTTTCTTTGACTCTTACGGTATTTTTCATTAATTTTCAAAATATTATCCTAATTCTTTTTAATCAGCTAGTAATAAAATATTAATATTATAAAAATAGAAGTACTTTAGCTTCCCAGAAGCAGCCACTATATTTGCCGTCAGTTCTTTTGTGATAGTCCTAATTTGTATGGCTGTATCCTACAGTGCTTTTGCACTTGGTATTTGTGAATTTTGGGGTTTTTTTGAGGAGGGGGGAGGGTGGTGGCAGTGGTCTGTCTTCACATTTCTCCATTCTACTTTTCATTTTTAATATTGGCATTTCTCACACTTTGCAGTAACATGAAAAAGATCGTATCTTTCATGTGTTTCACCCTTTCTTCATTCCTTCTGTTTCATTAGACACAAAATACTTCCTTTCTTCCCAGCTATTTGTAGTTGATTTTTGGACAATGATCTGCGGTTTTCCTGATCACCAAGTGGATAAAAATATTTCCTCACATGCAGAAAATTTTAGCTGAGGAAAACACAGAAACTTGGAATTACTATTATTACACAAGTTAGATTCATACTTATTATTCAACTTCTTGCTTTTGTTTCTTTTTATTGTACTTTGAATTTTTACTTTTCAGCTCACCTGTGCCGCGCTGCTGTCAGCTCTCCTGTCTGCTGAATAGGTACCTTGACTCCTACAGACAATCAATGCCCATCTAGGGCAGACTGATTCTCAGCATTTAATTAACAGCATTAAATGCTGCCAGATGTGATAAAACCTGCTGCCCTCTAAAGCCACGGGCCCGCTCACTGGAAGCAGATGTTAGACCAGTCATTTTGTGGTGGATAAAATGACTTAGGGTCACTTTAATCACAGAAAAAAATTACTGCTGTCCTTCACTGTGACTGGATGAAGGATTCATATTGTAGTTTAGGATATGCAGTGATGTGTATTTAGGTTCAACTTCACGTCTTTAACATCATTTTGGGGTGCTGGGAAGTTTATTATTACAGTGCTGTATATTTACTGTAAAACTTAAGGCTATTTAATCAATGTTTCGACTGGGACAGAGTTAATTGTCTTCCTTGTAGCTGGTACAGCACTGTGTTTTGGGTTGAGGATGAGAAGAATGTTGATAACATCCTGATGTTTTCAGTTGTTGCTAAGTAATGTTTAGACTAAGTCAAGGACCTTTCAGCTTCTCCTGCCCAGCCAGCGAGAAGGCTGGAGGGGCACAGGAAAGGTGGGAGGGGGAGACAGCCAGGACAGCTGACGCCAACTGGCGAAAGGGGTATTCCATACCACGGGGCGTCATGCCCAGCTGGGTCGGGGTGAGGGGGAGAAGTGCAGCTCGGGCATTGGTCGGCGAGTGGTAAGCAATTGCACTGTGCATCACTTGTCTTGTGTATTCCAATCCTTTTATTATTATTGTCACTTTATTGTTTTTATTAGTGTCATTGCTAGTTTCTTCCTTTCTGT
>JAVKLA010000053.1:2682122-2742579 GCA_034782735.1 Sagittarius serpentarius | reverse complement strand
CCCATCCCACTGGGTGGGGGGGGAGTGAGTGAGCAGCTGCGTGGTGCTGAGTTGCTGGCTGGGGTTAAACCACGACACACTCTAAAAGAGAAAGCTCCTAAAAAGAGCTTTAAATATTCTTTTACCTCTTGTCATGGAAAAAACTAAACCCTCAGACAACCAAATTACTGTCTATTCATAGCGTAACATGGCTCCCTCTGGGAATTGCAGGGAGTTGGGTCTGTCTTTATAATGAAAAGACAGTGATCCTTGGCCTTGTCAGCGCTGCATCAACACAAGAAATCACAAAACCCCAAGACAACTTGTGTCTTGGCCTGAGAATCAGAAGAAATGACCAAACACCACTGCAGAGTCTCAGGTGACAGGAATTCTCCAAACTGCTCCAGACTGGAAGCAAGCCTTGGCTGAAATTTCTGTTTCATTTCCCCGCTCCTTCTATACAAGGAACATATGAAAGACCATGGACCACAGTGAGCAACCAACCTAGTTCACAGAAAAGTGAATATAGGAATGGGAACTACAGAGAAGACCTGCAATAGTAAGATGGAAGGGAATGTCATCATCTTCCCTTCCTTTAGTGAAATGGCCACTGGTATTAAATACCCATCTGCAAATCCATATCACAAAGAGCCTGTTTGCTATCAAACACATCAAATGCCCATCCATTTATTCTTCATGATTGGAAACAAGTTCACAATTTTTACTTCCAATTTTCTGTAGAACATACAGGAAAGACATACTCTAGGACAACTTGCAGTTCTAGTGAATGAAGAAACAGTGGGATAAGAGTAAAAAATTGACAGTGCATCTTAAGGGAAACACGGAGTTTGGGGAAAACTCCGTATCCAAACCAGGAACCTTTTCAAGTGATTTCCAGAGCTGAGCAAGCTACTTTTGCTCCTAATTCATGCAGAATAATCAGCAGAACCTGACTCCTAAATCCTCTAGTCACTTTTGAAAATAAAACTTGAACACTAATAATTACACTGCAAAGCCAGAGTCAGAATAGGAAGAGTACTGCTTCTTTTTCCAGTCAGATTGTAGCCTGTGATTGGAATTGTGACATGTAAGAGCAGAATAATCTTAGCACGAGATTTCTCTGTTCTTCAGCTTTTTGTTGAGCTTATCCTCATGAATATTTTCCTCCTCAACTCCAGATTTCCACTGAAGATACTATTGCTTCATCAGAACGTTTCTTACCCACCCCTTCTTCCAGATAACGAAGATTAATCAACAGTTTTAATTGACTTTGAAGGTACTGAGTATAATGTAAGTAGTAAGCAACATATTTTAAGCAATTCGGCCTAAGGAAATGGAAACATGACAAGAGCATGTCAGCAGGAAAAACATTAACCCTGCCCTGAAAAGGACAAAGGGAACCCAGACAAAATTCTGTTTAGATACACTGACCAAAATGTAACAATTCTGCATGACTACCAGGGAGAATGATCCTGAGGTAGCACTTCTCTGGTAGCAATTATCACTTAAATAATAGTAAGGATGCAGAGATATATTAAAAAGAATGTTTGACTGTATGTTGTTACTAGATCAATAAAAATATACAGCATCATTTTCTGTAAGTAGTTCTGAGAAAAAAAGTTTCCATCGTGGAAGTGAAAAAACTACTTTTTGTGAGGATGCAAATAGGTTTACACAAATAGCCACTGCCAGAATGAATCTGATATTATTTTCACATTCAAAGTATTAAAAAAAATTACTGTGCCAAACAGACTTATGATAATGTGGAAATAAATTATGTTATTCTTAAAGAAAAGTCTGTCAGATTTTATTTTCCACCTCCAAGTGTGAATCTACTTCAGAAATTCAGTATGAAATAGAAATTTCCTGCAAGGAAATTGCACAGAAACAGTAATAACCTTTTAAGAAATATCAAAGGTATGTCAGAAGCAAAATAAAAGACAAAGTAGAAACTTACATACTGTTTGGCTCTTAGTACAGGGGTATAGCTTAAGATCAGCAGGCCTCTGGAAGTACAGCAGTATGCCCACACACCATGAGTTAATAGTATCAGAACAAAGTCTACAATAGTCAGCATGAATCAGTTCAGTCCTAGAGCTGTTAACATTGCAACTCTACTGTGTTTTTTCTGTATGCCACACAATCCCGCAACTACTGCAAAAGAAATCCTATGACACTCTTCATATTGCTTGTCTACTACCAGGAATAATAAAAAGAGACAGTAGTTAGAAAACTGCCACTTCCTTTACAGTTTGTGCAATCTACTGAGGACTTGGAAGTTTGAAAGTAATAGGTGGATGCCAAAGAAAAGTGACAGAACTTTAAAGCAACTGCCTGGCAGTTTCAGAGTCCAGACAACTATGTGTTTTTCAGGCTCACTTGCCAGGACACAGAGGCTGCTCTAGAGCTTGCTATGCAGACTGCACAGTAACGGGGCATTCGGGTAGTAAAAGTATCTTTGCAGCAGCTCAAGAAATCACATATTAAGCCTACTCACAGATAAGGATCTCATTCACCATATATTTAGGTTGGCAGTTATGCACTGCTAATAATCTTAAAGGACTAACGTGATACTCATAAATGCAAGAATATAATGTGTTCATGTTTTGCAAAATAGGAGGTCTATTTTACCTACCTCAGTTCTCATACCAAACCTGTGATCACCGTATTTGAGTGTCTATTTATTCCAAAACCTCAAAGTAACACAAAAGTAAACAAACATGAGTGTTCATTGATAAGCATATAAAGCATTGTTAAAAAAGTTTCATCTTGCTGTAAAAATCTCAGCATTTTGAAGCAGTTCTAATATATACTGCAAGTGTCAGAGAGTGGATTTTTTCTTGGTTTGCCTGAGTCTAGCTGCATAGGATAATTTACCTTTCGCAGACAAGAGGCCTGGATTCATTCAGGACCGGACCCAGGGATGAGCAAGGCTGCCGAGGTGGCGGCGCTATTGGAATAGAGGAATCCAGGGAACTTGTTTTCCAATGCAGTGTCTCCTGTGCCAGCCCAGAGACCTCACTGTCGGTGGGACAGGATCCAGCTTTGCTGTGACCACCCGCTGACGGAAGCTCTGGTCCGACTGCACCTTGCAGGGCTAACTCTGCGGCTGCTTGCTCAGCCTCCAGTGTTGGTGATGCTGGAGGTGACAATCGGGGCTTGCGTTTAGTGGATGCTCCAGAAAGCAGTTTCAGCAAACCTTTTTTTTCTTTCTGTAAACCAAAAACAGTGCCTCATTTTAGAACAAAAGTCTCCTGTGAAGAGTTGAACACTTCCTTCTGATAGATGCTATCATGATCAGAGAGAACTTGCTAAATTATGAGGAGATATTTGAGATTGTACAAATTACAAACGATAATTATGAAAATTATAAAAGAGAAAGATAATGATTAGAATTCTAAAGAGAAAAAACAGTAAGTCATTTAGACCATAAACCGGCTAAGTCCTTTCGCTTAGTTAAGGCTTACCTTAAAAGACAATGGCACTGGCCCAAAAGGTGGTCTGGAAAACGGAGTGAGGAGTTAGATTCCCACAATGGGAATCTAAGTAGTAAAATATTTTGTTAACATGGAACTTTCTAGGAAGGCGTAAAGAGTAATTTCAAACCAATCAGGGAGAAAAGTCTGCCCTGGAGGCTGCAGTTTAGATAAGTGTCTTATTTATCCTCCCCCAGTAAGGGAAGACCTTCATGATTTAACAGAAATTTGCCACAAGGAGAATGTATTGTGTTTTGCTGCTCTGCTAGAGGGGAGAATTGTAAACATTCTTTTTGCTTGTCCAGACAGGAATCCCTGAAGACTATTACTTACCCTGAAGAGAATTATTTAAGTAGCTTTTGTGTTGCTTGTCTTTTCTTTTTTAAGGGGTGTGGCAGTGATCTTCTTACCAACCCTTTGACTGAGTGAATCTAGTGCTTATGAGAGGTGCCAGATTGTAAGCTCTGGAGACAAAAATAAGCTATTTAACCACAGAAAGAGAAAGGCATGAGCAATGTGAGATTTTTAGTATAGCTTGGGATGCAGTGGAATTGGTGAAATATGAATGAAAAATCCTCGGTCCTTCTTCCAAGTCTCCAATAACTTCAAGCTAGTTCAGCAAAGAACGGCTGTCTAGCAAGTGGGAAAGAAAATAAGAAACTCAAAGAAATTAACAGTCCAAATATGTTAGCACCTTTAACCTTAAACCATAAAGAAGTTTTCTAAAAGCCCTGCCTAAGGGCACCTCAGTCTGATTTCAGTTGCTATGGCTAAAGTAATTTTAAAACAAAGTTCTAGGTACCTTCATTCAACAATAATCAACAAAAGTAATTAAAAAGTGGGTGAGAATAGTGTAAAGCCTATGATTAAAACCTTCATAAACTTCATTAAGGAGTGCATGTGGCTGAAGAGTAGTAAGATAAAGTCTAAAACATTTGAGATGTAAAGAAAGTTGTCAAAAGGAGAAAAAAAAAATTCTAACTACACCTCTATTGTAAAACAAAACCAGTTAGAAAGCTGGAGGAATGTTTCTGCCTACAATATAACAATCTCAGGGCTTGTTGGACAGTGAGAATGAGTTTAGACACAGAGAAAAGTACTTCAAATAAAAGGAAAGCAGAATCACTACAGACTCTACTGATCTACGTTTAGAAAAGACAGAGTTACACGCTTTTTTTAATTTGTCCAATAAACATTGCTGGTAATGTGTTTTTTATAATCTCTCAGTGTGTCTGCTTAAAAGGAAGGCAACCTAAAAGAATACTGATTTTCACTGCGTTAGGTTTATAATCTAATAAGACTGAACGTTTTATTTTCCTACAAGTTCAAGTTTTCGGTTGTTTGTTTGTCTGTTTTTTTCTTCCCCTTCACTACAGGCTTATTAGTTTACAGATACTTACTGATAACGTTTGCTAACCATACAACTTTCTAAAGTATTCAGGAAACTGACTGCAGGTAAAGAAAAACAAAATACTTAAAATTCCAACAGTCAATCTAATAGTTCTTCTGAACTTCATCCATTTACCTTTTGTTTTTCCTGTTTAAGGCATGAACCTGCTACCCTGTTTTAACCCTTCTCCAAGGTCTGCTGTGTATTTTACCCATCCTAAATTACTCTCGTATGGCCCAGAATAAATTTGCCCATAGCTGTAGTCACAAAACAGCTGCCTGAGTTTCAGGCTCAGTCTGAAAAACCTTACAATACTGCTAGTCAGCAAATGTAAGAAAAAAACAGGGATCTCTTAAAAGTTTGCGTGATGAAAATGGGAGAATTCAAGTGCATTATTTTATTCTCTACCCACCTTGCCATCCTTGTCTGCTTTACTGACAGCAGCATTTCCACCAGCTGCTAAAGCACTCTCTGGAGATGCAGGAGCTCCAGGGTGAGTGTTTACAGTTCTTCCACTAGTATCTCCCTCCAAAGATGAAGCAGCAATGGTGGGAGAATTCAAAGAAGCTGCTGCACATGCCAGTGGGATGGCTGAGCGGTTCACATTCACAGCCGTGACGTAAGCAGCAGTATTTGGAAGTTGGGGCTGGAGCTGCTGGGAGGCAACAGAGTGGTGGGGAATGATCACAGCTGCAGGAATAAGGCATGTTGGACTCTGTGCTTGTATGGGCGTGACTGCTGCTGTAGGTCTTTCTTGACTGTGTGCAGCAACTAGAACAAAAGAATAAAATGTAAAAGAGTTCATCTTTTCACAAGACACACAAAGTGAGGTACAGTCACAGTCATAAGAAGTCATATAACCACATAATCTGTCATAACAAGCTTCCTTCCTACCTTCGTAACTTCCAATTATATTACTATAAGGACATCTTACACAGCATCAAATTTGTCTCACCAGAATAAAGAAGTAGTATGTGCTACCCCACCTGTGCCAGCATGCAACAGAAGAATAACAGCACTGCAACTACTGTGGAAAATTCAAGCTGCTAAGCAAAATGCTTCACATACAGACAGAGATGCAAAGTGAAGATTACGTTTTAGTTCATAAGAGCCAGCTAAGTACTGCCTGGGACTTGTTTGTTCCTTTTAATATGCTGTGTAGTTGTCAGGGCACATAAAACAAAGTAGGAAGAAACACTCCTTACAGAAGCTGCTAAAAATATAATTGGAATGTTTTCCCCAAACTATTCACAAAATCCACAACAGATTTAGTGGGTCTTTCAAACAATAAGTACAGTGGCAATTACTGCTATGACTGGTTTCTCTGAAAACGTAAGCTATTGTCTCTTGGGATGTTTAAATATAGAAGTGGATTTACTCATACCCCTGTGAAATAAAAGGAACATCTACACTAGAGGTTGGAGAACAGCACAGGGCCGAATACACTAGCCTGGGCTGTAGTCTAGATACAAAGCACAGAGCTCTGCATGAACGAATTTATCCTTTCCAAGAAGCAAAATTGCTATTGTAGTTATATGGTCAACCATACATGCTTTTGGATCATTTCAACAGCTTGGGTACCTCTGCACCACTGGGTGGTATGAAGTGCGGACATCTTAACCAAACAGTATGAGGCAAAATGCAGTATCCCAGTGCTGCACAGCCCCTTTCCTTCAAATACTCTGAAACTTAGGGGTCATCCCTCTAGCTTGGTGCATGTACATCTTAAAGGTATCAATTCACTCTGGTTTTTCAGATTCTAGAGTTTTGGGCTTGTTATAAATAATAACCTGGAATCAAGCCTCCAGCACTTGCTCTCTTTGTTCTGCTCTCTACAAATTCCCCTGGTAATTTGGTTAGATTGCATCAACAGTATATTAGAGAAGACTGACAAAGTTCATAAATTTGATATAACAGTCCAAGAGTATTATATCCAATTACAATCTCTACGATAAAAAACAAAATTTCTTTTTTAAAAAAAAAAAAAAAAAAAAAAAAAAGCACTGCTAAATGCTATGTCTATTTTTTGATACATAAGCTCTTCCCCTGCAGCAGACCCTTCCTACCTCTGAGTACCATAAACATTTCTAAAAGGAAGACAAAGAGTGCAGCAAGAATTTTTTCTAACAAACAATTATTAACTCTGCCTTTTCCTTGTGAGACAAAGTCAGTTTTCTTACAAGTAGCTGCTATTCTTCAAGATATGACTATACTTACATGCAATCAATGGAGTACAAGCATGGAACAGCTTTCTGGTTTTGTTTCCTTATCCCTGATGGAATCCATAGGAAAAATGTTTCAAGTCACCCTATTTTCATATAGTTCATCCTTTAATGAAATAGGCAGAATATACACTTTCTTCTCAGTTCCTTTCCATCAAAGAAAGCATACCCTCTCAGTGAGGGTGATGTTAAGCAATGTCTCACTAAGACCATTTGAATAAGGGTCTTCGAAGTCCTGAGCTAAACCGAATCTGAAGGAACAGCCCTGCAAAATGCAGCATTGATCTGTGAAGCCTCATCAAGAGAGTAACACTCAGCAAAGGTGCTAGGGAAAGCTCAGGATGATGACGTTTCAGATGCTAACTACAAAGTTCTCTGTAACACTTGAACATAAAGCTGCCATTATTGCTTCAGTTCTCAGGCCCTTATATGGGACAAATCTGTATTTGTGACTGAACAGTACACCTTTACACCACAATCCAATGTTAAGTTCTCTGTAAAAAGAGTGCAGCCCCTTTGATTTTTCCATTTCGGACCCGAAAAGTTGGTGGGAAGTATGTTGTCATGTCTTCCAGCTCAAGGGAACTGTAAGAGCTTATTCAGCTTGACAGTCATGCAGAGATGCAAGGAAAGAAAGGCCTCTGGAGCCCACATGAGCCTTCTCCTTTGTGCTGCCACTTGCAAGCTTCTAGGCAGCTCAAAAGAAGGATTTAGAGTAGAAACCACCTAGGCCTGAGAGGCAGGAAAGTACAAATGCTTTGCTTAGTTTCTCTTCCCAGCTGCCAATAGCACCTGGTTATTTTTATTTAAAGGTAAAGAATAAAGTTGTTACAGAGGACTATCACATCTGTTCCAGCCTAAAATCAGACTGGAGGAAGATGGGGCCAATTAAGGAAATAAAATACCTAAAGATATACATACGTATCCTACCTCCAAAAGCAAACCTGGTGCTGACATGTGAACATGCACAGGGTGTTTTAGGAGATGCACAACTCTGAAGAGGGAGTGGGCGAATTCATGGATCTTGAGACCATAAGAAACAATCACCCTTAAGGGGAAAACAGATAATACCATTTGCATCTTTTTGCTTTCTCTTCTGCTCTGCCAATAAGAATCTCGTGATTAAAAAAACCCTTTGTCATGACTCAGCCAAGAGATCTTAGGCCCTAAATTCAAGGCTGAAGGAGAGAACACCAGGATAGTCTGAAATGGAGTATTTTTTTTCCTTTTCTTTCTTTTCTTTTGAGGCCCTAGGAGCAACTGGAACAGAATAGGCTCCAGTTGTGTGGTATTTTCCTAGCCTGGCAAATCCACAGAGGAGTGCATGGATTTGGTAAACAAAAACTCTTTAAAACACCATTATCAATCTTTTTGGATCTGGGTTTAAATAACAAGAAGGCATGTTTCACTATGATGTGGCCTGCCCCAGACAG
The DNA here is from genome assembly GCA_034782735.1 of Sagittarius serpentarius. Taxonomy (NCBI): domain Eukaryota; kingdom Metazoa; phylum Chordata; class Aves; order Accipitriformes; family Sagittariidae; genus Sagittarius; species Sagittarius serpentarius. Next base: position 2,734,079 of record JAVKLA010000053.1, on the reverse strand, counting down.
TAAAGGCAGAGTTGTATCTGTCAGAAATACAGAATTTTAAGACATAGATCGTATGGGTCTTGAAGCCAGTATAGCCTTAGTGTTTCAGAGTCAAAGCTGAAAGAATTTGCAGTCAAGGTTAGAGAACAAACTGGAACACCTAAGGACCAGCCCTGAGCCAGAGACCTGAAAAAGAAGATGGAATGAATGCTAAAGGTCTTCAAAGATATTAGGACGTAATTTAAAAGTGAATGCTAAATTAGAGCAATCTGTAGCTGTTACGCAGTTAACAGGAAAAAATAAGCTGTGACTCACATGTTCTTATCACTTTTATTACTATATGAATTGCATATGAGTGGGGAAGCTCAAAGAATGTCCCCATCCCAGATACTGCTGGAATAAAAAAAAATTCCACCTAAAGTACGTGCATACGAATTCCCAACAGTAGGAGTACATACATACACACAGTTGCTTAGAGGAGAATAATAAAAGATTCAACAATTCAGAGAGATATATTGTCATTCCAGAAAGTGTACAACTCAAAAAAAGACATAAAAAATACCTTAAAAAAAACGCCAACACATATTTACACATACTCTGACTCCAGCAGCTTGCCCAGACAGACCCTACAGTCTGTCTACCACACATAAAAAGCTTTATTTTACTTATTTATTTTTTTTTACCTGTTCTAACTGCATTGCGAGCCTGGTTGACTGTCATTTGTCCTGTCACGTGCATAAGGACCTTGGTTTGCGGACTAGTTTGGATATGTGCTGCAGAAACCACAGCTGTGGGTACTGTGCTGGAGTTCACTGCCACACCATTCCCCTGGAGCTTCTGGGATGTTCCACTAGCAGTGGAAGGGCTGACCATAGTTACCACCCGTCCAGCCTGGCCAGCAGTAGACATGGGAACTTTTGTTTGTGAAGCACTTGTCACTGTCCTGCCAAAATTAAAAGCAAAACACTAAAACACAACTGGAAAATGAGCTAGTTACTAAAACCTGCAGCTCTTCTGTTATCCAATTTTAGCATTAAATACAAGAACAGAATAATTTTGGACTTGATACTAGATAAACTATTTAGACACTTGTATAAAAATATACCTTGTAACTGGAGCCACATAATTTCCAGGAAAAACACCAATCTTGCTTGTATGCATGGAAGTTCCCTTGAACCAGCCATCCTGACAGCGTTCAAACACTAAGAACATTTCTCCCTTCCTCAGTTCCAGTTCATCTTCTTTTCGAGGAGTGTAAGGGTATATAGCAATATACCTAAAAGACAGGAAAGTAGATGCAATTGATAAACCTAAAACAACTGAAAACACCACTTGTGCTTTCTAGCAGAGAGAGTTCAGTCGAGATGAAAAAGCATGGCAGAAAGGGTTATGTGTTAGTCAATCCATCATACTGTTACAATATTAAAACAGAAGTTAGGGCAATATTAAGGGAAACAATGACCATTAAGAATATCCTTCTAACTGCACTTTAATGTAATGTACAGTACTTCAAATAATACTGTCCATTTTCTTAATTTAGTGAACTTAATTAAACAGGTGTTTATCAACTACAGATCCCAGAGTATCCCACTTCTCTCTCCCTACAGCTGCTTCTCTTACACTTTGTGACATGCCAACTTCTTTTTTTTTCTTTTTGGAAGGGTGGGGAGCATGGAGAAGTTCTGTTAGTTGAGGGTGAAAGATCAGTATCAGACTACTTTTCAAATTGCAAAATTGGAATCTCCCTGTGCAACTGCAGTGCCAAAAAAAAAAGAGATCTGTTACTAGAACTGGAAGTCTATGGGTAAGGTAGCTAGCAGCTATTCACTTGTAAAGTTTATTTCCTTTTTTTCCTTCTAAGCAACATTAATGCATAATACAGTGCATCTGAAATCATAGTGACTTCAGAAATATTTCGCATTTTTCTTTTCAAAAGCACAATCTTAGGAAAAAAAAAGTAAAAATAAAACTGAAGCTCCTGCAGTTGCATGCTGGAATATTCCTAGCGAAGTCTTCAAATACGATTGCACAGCTTCCTATTATCACATTAACAAGCGATACTATTTTAACCACCACAGCGTTCTATTTTCTGCCACAGTTTGAACGTAAGAAAACTGTTTAAACTGTTTATATAAAAATGTTTATATAATTATGGACCTAGACCTATACAAAATAGCATTAAAATAAATCACATTTTCTCAAAAAGAATATACTTTTCACAAGAGGCAGCCAATTAGGGCAGACGGGTATAATATTCTCTTTTTTGAAAAAGGATCCACAATTACTTGCAATGCTAGTCTTCCCCACTCCCCTTTACAAAACATTCTTTCGCCAAAATTGTCTCTTGTGCACAGCAAAGACAGCATTAACTGTATGCTTCTCCCTTTTGTGTTCTATTTCTGTTCCTTGCTCTCCACCCAGGAAACTTTGCATTACCTGCAAAAATGCTTTAAAAGCAATATAGGTACCTGGTAAAGCAAGTCCAAAACATGCTTTAAAGGCAACATATGACACACTGGCAACAAAAGTCTTCACTGGTACGTGATTTAGGGGTGATCTACAAAGCCACATACTGAAGCTCTATGGGAAAGCAACTGATGTGCTTTAATTGGTGTTCATTAACTTCCCTTTTAGTTAAATAATTCCAAATTTCATTAGTACCCTCACATTTAGCAACCCTTTGAAGATGGAGGATGGAAATGAATGAGATGGTAACTGGATTAACTGCACTAAGCACAATAATCCTTAAGAAGCAGTGTTAAAATGTTTGACACCAAAGAAACAGCCCAAATCCAGATGCACCTGCTATACAAGAAGGGCGCTCTTTTGGAGTGGGAGGAAACCTGGTGGGAAGATAAAAATAAAGACACAGAACAAAAGCGGTCCTTGCATTATTCAAATGTGTCCTGTTAGATGGTTCAGCCACTCCTGAATCCTATTTTTTGTTTTATCGTTCTTAATTCTCCAAGCTGCACACAAAGAAGTTTCCAAGAAGAAAGATGTCGTCAGCAGCACGTTAATATACAAAATATTTTCACCCAGAAGGATGACACACATTTGCTTGTATTACAGGTGTGAAGACATAATGCTAACTAGCAGCTTTCTGCCTTCATTCCAAATTGCCATCCACTAATTAAGGAAACTGTAGAATCTTCAAATTTCAATTGCAACTTACACAAGCAGTCGGACAACGACATGCAGTCTGACAATGACATGCTAATATAATAGCCTAATGAAATACAGCACTTTCTGTGTTTTGGCATAGGTTATTCCATATGAGAATAGCCTTTTCATATCATACGTAACAGAAAACATTGAAAAAATTCAGTCCAGTATTTGCCACTTGTGAGTTACACAGTCTTCATTGCTAACTCAAGGATTCATTCATCTTTTGCATGATAAATACTTTATATTTTTGATGCGAGTCCTTTCTATACACAGCAACAGCTGATTATATTTACCTCAGACATAAATAACCCTCAGTATGAAGGCTGTTTGGGGTATCACCTTTATGTATGTTTTGTTCTTAGTTGTATGCTTGGCTTTCTGGGAATTCTAGCAGAACATAGCCAACTGGCATGATATAAATACACGTGAAGTTATTGAGCTCATTCCGTATTTCTAACTGGTGAAAAGTTTCAATTTTACTTACACACTTGGACGAGTTTGTGGTCGTAAATGTGCCATTTGGTCAGTTGATCCTGATGTAGGCCTTTGTACTACCCCTGCAGACTGAGATCCAGAAGAGGCTGATGCAATGATTGCAGCAGACAGGAGAGGTGGTGGTGGAAGTGGGGGATTCATATTCTGATTTTATGAGAACAAAAAAAAAAAAAAAAAAGCAACAATCATCAATAGTGTTTGATTAATTGAATCAGCTGCAAAAAAAAAAAAAGTATGATATTCTAAGGAAACGGGAAAAAAAACCAGCTGAGTTCAGTACTCTTTAACCTACTGGCATGATATAACTGGAGAGTTAGGTTTGTCTGTATTTCTCTTTTTCCAGTTTAAAATCTTGAAGTCTTGGCAGCTAATTAAGCAAATAAGCAATTTCTTAGCACAGGAAAAATGGAAAACGTTGTTTCTAATTATAACAACTTTAGGATAGGACTCCACAAAAATTCAGAAGCCTTCCAGGAGGTAGATTTTTCATCCTACTGCTGACTGTACTTCGAAACATGATTGTTTTTGTAACCTGAAGCTGAAACATAATATACAATTCAGCAGCAGCGCACCCAAAACCACCCCTTCTGGGGGAAATTTTCTTTTGATGTAGGGTTACAAAAGCCAGCACAATATGAGACCATAGTCACTGAGCTATTGTTACCACTTTCACCTATTCTCCTAGTTTAAAGAGTTAGGTTTTGAAATTCAGTATTATCAAGATTGGTAATCTTTAACAAACACCCCAGTAAAAAGGCACGGTTCCTTTACAGGCAGATCATAATGGGGGTCCTGCCTACAGGCTTCTATGCCTTTTGAGAATCAATGGAGCAATTGTTACTTTCTGCTCTGTAAAACCTCAGACAATTCTTTAGGACCTTGTGTACTGACACTCTTGGGAAAAGTCTCTCACAAAAGCAGAACTTCTCCTTCCCCCCTTCCAAAAGTAATTATTTGTGTTACAGTGCACACAAAAAGATCAATAAAATACATCCAACATTTGAAAATGTGAAACTGAATTAATTTCAAACATGATCTTCAACTTAATGCAATCCTTTAATACTGAAACAAAACTCTAAACCTTGCCACTTCAGGTTTAAAAACCACACAACAAAAACATAAACTAACAAAGTGTCCTGAAGTACTGCCGGGCTGTTCCAGTACCTCAGCATATAAACACACAGCATTACATTATCAGTTTGGAAAATACATGATTGAAAGTCATTTTAATTCCCCTCAAACAGCCTATTTCTAAAGGTTTTCTGTTGTTTTGTTTTTCTAAAGAAAAATTTATAAGGAAAATAAGTTTCAGTTCTACACTGTGTGATTATTACCTCACTGCGTTTGGTGAAAGTGTTAATAAAAAGACAGCTCTCTGAACTAGTCTTACACAGTGAAGACACAGTGAAGAACTGCATGACTAAAAGCTTTCAAATCTAGAGAAAACTGATAAAGTCTTACAATTTTTCAGTCAAAATTCTTGTGCTTAGTTATGACATAAATTGCATGGTATATTGTGAAATATTCCTATTTTATTTAAAGCTTTTTTTTTCCTGACCATACATTAACAATTTCTTGAGACCAAATAGGCCTCCTGCATTCAACACAAAGCAGACATGACCTGCTGGAGAAACATTATGAGCTGTGATACTAAGTTGAGTTATTTACAAGAATGACAACTGCATTTGCTTCACATTCTAGGTCCCTACCTGTCCAACAATCTTTTCAAAATATCTTGGTAATTCATACTGAAATACCAACATTTCTCTTTCAGTTGCTTTACAGCAGAAGTTATTTCCCCCTCCCAGTCAGCTTCAACAAATGTCTTAGCTGAACCCAAGCTGAATGTGAGCGTCTAACTTTCAGGGAACCTGTCTACAGAATATAAATTCAAATCTTTTTTTAGGCATCTAGATTCCTTCATACATGGTAGAACCTGTAAATCCACACGAGGAGATGATTAGCTGGAAATCTTTAAAATTAAACCTATTCATGCACAATATCAAGGATGTCACGATTCCACACTTCCTGCATCTTGAAAGATATAAATGCTGGGTGTTGTATTTTATTCATTTGAATACACAACATGCATTTAATTTTTAGCTGCAATAAAGGCAACTTCCCAGCTCTACTTTATTCTGCTTTATTCAGGTTCTGCTCCCCTCCCTGTGTCTATTACTATGGTAATGAAACCTGCAGTGAGCCACAGCCCAATTAAACTCCTAAAGACTTGGCAAGTACTTAGAAATCTAAATAAACTAGCTGATAGGCTTTACAGGACTAAGCTCCTCAGCTTGCACTGCTACAACTTGATAAAATAGATCCAAATGCTCTAGCCAAGTTTTCAAGAAGTCTTCTGACATGTAAACATTTTTCTAGCTATTGAGAAACATGCCTATCTCCAGAGCACAAGCTAGTTTTGATGGTTCCCATATCCAGCATTCTTGAAAGAACATATGCTAACCTCATGTGATTTAATAAAATATGGTTATCAAAATAATTAAGAGTATTTTTATTTTAGGTAGTTGAGAGGGGAAAAATTGCAAGTGTCTGCAACTACTTTTCAGACAAGTGTACTTTCAAGCATATAAAACAGCAAATAAGTGATATTTTTTTTTAATTAGAAGATGAAACATTACAGAATTTGATACTTAAATTTATGTTAAAACTTCAAATAGTACCTATACTCATGCTCTAGAAACACATATGTATTACTAAGTTTAAATATCATTAGGCTGCATTCCTGTATCAGTCAACCAAAGATCAATAATCAGCTCACCCAAAGAATAACAAAAGGCACAGCAGTGAAAAAACCATTCGTTAACTGTCCACTTCCACACGGTCTAGGACAAAATATATGACTTGCAAAATCCCAAGGGCTAACAAAATAAGGCTCAGATTTAACAAAATTCCTAAACTATAAATACATGTTATCATATAAAACCTTGTTTCTTTCGGCTGCTTCCTCATCCCAGCAGAAGTTGAAGTTTTGTTGGTTAAAACTCAGACATTTCTCATTTAAACCTCCTCCTGATTTACTTATGCTATTGAATCAGCTGGAACTACATGAAAGAGTTAAATGTCATCAGTGTACTATAACCCTCACAGCTTGTGCCTCACTAATAATAATTCAGACTGCCTTATATACTTTAACATAGAGGAGCAATTTTTTTGTGCGAGTGGGCAAGAGAACAAGACTAGAAAAAGCAGGGATTTTGGAATTTTTGAAACCTTCAGCATGTAAGTGACTGTAAACCATCCAAATATAGACCACCTATTTCTGCTAGTTAAGTGCACATACCAAAACACCATTTGAAAGTCAACATATTCAATCTGCAGAAGTAGCAATATGGATATCTAGATTGATTGCAGTCCAAAATACTTTTAACTTCTCAAGAGACTGTAAAGGCAGAATGAAAGGAAGGTAAGTTATCTGTTGTTGCTACATTCTGGTTTTCTTCTGCTGCTTTTGAACGTAAACTCTAACTTTGCTGTGGTATATTTTGTCTCTGTTTTTCCCATATCATGGTTCAAATCACATACTTCCTTTAAGAGTTTTTTTCAGCAAAATCTATGGCAACTAGATCTCCTCCATTAGATAACTACCTTATAAATTACACCCAAGAATTTCCTCCCAAGTAAATGAGCCTTACATAATTGTACGTGCATATTTTCACCCATCTGCTATTTATATTTTATAAAGAACTTCAAATATTCTAAGCACCTACAAGGTTCAAAAATGCCAGTGGCCAAGAAAAGCAGACCAATTAATGTCCCCATTGAGGGCACAGTTGTGGTTTGAAGTCCCAGAGAACAGTGCAAGTGGTAACATCACAGTCAAAAGTCTCAGCTGTGAGAGTCTGTCTCAGTTCATAGCTTCTTCAATTTCAAAGAATCAAACCTCAAAGCACAAAAAAAGAATTACTGCTGCTGGCTAAAGAAGTAGGCTAAAGAACTGCTGCTGTAAAGTAAAACTTTTAAATAAATTTATCATAGGCTTTCTGAATGCAAATTAAAATTTGCTTAAGTGATACAAGCAGCAGATAGCATATATGGTCACTCGACAAAAGCATTCTCATTCCCAAGTCTTATTTGTGTCAATTTTGGCTGCAAATTTGTAAATTACTTAGTTCATACAATGTTTGGTACCACATAGCATCTACAAAAGATTATTATGGACAAAAAATTAATACAATTGGCATTTTTTGAACCACCATAACATTTCCCAAAATAACAACGTAACAAACTAAAATGTGATCCTATATATGTACACAGATAAAAGACTCACAGACTTCTTTGAGCTAGGAATTAATCTCAGCTGTCTTAGAGAAACTTGCTACCCAACAAGACAGCTCAAAGTATCTCTTCTTAACAATGAAAAGCCATCTGTCTTACGAAGATAAGATGCTAGCTTTTCTTTGCTTCTAGATTCAGGACAGATAAACATAGCAAAGATGCATAAATTCAGGATTACTGTAAATGAATATGTCCTTCTCTTCTTCACTGATGGGGAATCATGCTCATCCTCCCTGTTTTTTTTCTTTCTCCCTTAATCTGAGTTTGGCATGAAGTAAAAGAAGTTGTATAAATGGCTTGCTCTCAAAGAACAAAAAAACTGAAATGATTGACAGGAAGAAGATCCAATTAAACCATCTTCATGCTAAAGAGAAACTCTCCCTTTTCCAATCCAACTCCCTTGTAATTTGCTTAGTATTCAAAAATGAAGAAAAAGCTAAAGGGAGAAGCTCAGAGAAACGCAGGTGGTTTATACTTACAAAAGAAAAAAAAACACAAAAGCAAAAGGACTCAAGCCAGACATTTCTGATGTATTAAATCATACCATCACAATTGTTCCATAGCTTAAAATTAATGCTCAGAATGTCAGGGATGGCATTTCCAGAAGGGAAACATCTAGAGAAACAGGAACATCCCTTTGTCTCTTGACCTGTCAGAACCGTTCTGCACATTTCTAAAATTAAGAGTTTATGAAGGAAGAGGAAAAGTGGACGTAAAAGACACACTTCACAGTCTGTGACTATAAACTGCATCATCATCTAACATCATCTATAGTAAAAGAGCACAGGAATGACCTGACTGTAGCCTGAGCTGCCAGCTTGTATTTTAGTCATGCTGAAAACAAGTCAAGAAATAGAACATTATGTACAGAAGGTTATTGACTTTTAAAGAGGGTGGTAGAGAATAATTCAGATTCTCAATGGGAATTACATGCCTAATTGGAAACATAACCAGGAACATGGTTATCACAAAGAGAAAGTAGCACTCCAGGATACAGGACGATCATGTGGCAGGAGTTTCACTCCATGCTGCATTTAGCACTGTAATTTAATTCCTGTCGGTACCAATGGTGAGATTGCTTCTGAACACGCTTATGCAACTAGAGCACCTGAGGTGGTTTAATGACTTTGCGCCAGCACCAAAAATAAAGTATTTTTCCATGTTGGCATCAAAGAAACAACTACTGATTCTTAGCAACAAGCAAAAGTGCTTGTTACTGAGAGGAAAAAAAAAAGAGCAACTTTTGAAATTATGCTTTGAATCCTGCCCACCCCATCCTCTCCAAAACCTACCTCAGCCACAAATCAAATCAATTATTTAATGTTTGCAGCATATACGTTAGCTAGACTTGTATTCTGCCCAACAGCACAAATGATACCAAAACTGATTTTATTCTCTCAGTTCTCACAGGTATTTTCTGAAGGACAGGATGAAAGAAGTATAAAAGATTACATGGATTAGTATATAAGCAGCTAAGTGTTTCTAGTATTATACGTATACCTTGTACGCAAAAAAAAAAAAAAAGACCTGGGGGTCCTTCCCGGTGGACAGCAAGTTGAACATGGCCCTTGTGCCAAAGAAGAGTAATGGTATCCTGGGCTTCATTAGGAGGAGTCTTGCTAGCACATCAAGGGGGGGTGATCCTTCCCCTCCCTTAAGCACTGATAAGGCCAAACCTGGAGTACTGTGTCCAGTTCTGGGCTCCCCAGTAAAAGAGAGACATGGGCATACTGGAGAGTCCAGTGAAGGGCCACTAAGATAATTAAGGGACTGCAGCATCTCTCCTGTGAGGAAAGGCTGAGAGAGCTGGGACTGTTCAGTCTAGAGAAGGCTCAGAGGGATCTCATCAATGTACGTAAGTACCTGAAGGGAAGGTACAAAGATGATGGAGCCATGCTCTTTTCAGTGGTGTCCAGTGAAACACAAACTGAAACACAGGAGATTCAGTCTGAGTATCAGGAAACAGTTTTTCACTGTGAGGGTGACTGAGCACTGGCACAGGTTGCCCAGAGAGGTTGTAGAATCTCCATTCTTGGAGATATTCAAAAGCTGTCTGGACACCAATCCTGGGCAACTGGCTCTAGGTGGCCCTGCTTGAGCAGGTGGGTTAGACTAGATGACCTCCAAAGGTCCCTTCCAACCTCAACCGCCCTGTGATATTAAAATACGAATCTAAATATAAGGAGATTATTAATTGGTTCCAGATTAACATACATTTAATAGTAGGACTGCACAGATGATCCACAGATTGAATAAATCATTAACAACAAAAGGACACAGCATTACTCCAGCAAAATCTGCATTACTCGGTAAGGCAGGGCAAAAGCACGTTGTCAAGTATAATTGTCAATAATAAGGTCATCTGTCTGAAGAACAAAGAATATGAAACACATTTACTTGGACAAGAGTAATTACTACATCACTAATGATGATGAAAAGTTGCGGGATAATGGTGGATATTTAGCTGAACACAAACTTTGTGCTACACTCAGGCCAAATGAATGGATGCAAATTGTCAAGATATAAACATCAAACTAACAGGATAAAAGTAAAAGGGTCATACAATCAATATTTTCATCACTGAAAAAGACCGCACAGCACTATACCCAGTTCTAGAATGCACTTACCATGTGCTTACCATCCCAGAAGGAACTACTGCAGATAATTCAGAAAATAACAGCAGCATAATTTTAAGGACTGAAAAATATAACTTAGAGTCCCAAAGCAAGCTATCAAAATGCAACCTCTCAGCTGCAACCAAGCCACACCTAAGCATTTACTTAAACAACAAAAAGTTGATAAAAGACAGACAATTCTGCCTTCGATTTTGCAGACAAATGTGTAAAATGATCCAAGCGCTGAAAGTCGAAAACAAAACCAGACACATTTAGCAGCAAGGCTATTCATGTTTTACTTGCTTTAAAGACCGCAAGGATAATTAGACACCTAAACAAGATCAAGCCTTGGGTTTTTTTGTTTGGGTTGTTTGTTTTTGTTTTGTTTGTTTATTTTAAACTAAGTGGAGAGTTATCATTCAACTGTGCCGTCCATCTGTCCCGTCGTCCCCCCCCATCCCCATCCCCAAAGGCTAGGGGCACAATTTTTGGACTCAAAACAAGAATTAAATTTTGAGAATTCCTACGATCAACATAAAGGCTCATTAACTTCCCTTGAAGATCTCTGAAAACTGGTATCCACAATCTTTACTGCAGTTAAGATCAGGCTCAGATAAGTGAGGTATGATATAGGGCATTCCAGAGCTTCTCTACCACAAGCATAGCAAAATAAAGAATTTCAGTTGGTTTTGGAATAAAATCCTGCACTTCTTGAAGACAATGTCATTTTCTTTGTCCAAAGGAAACAGCATTGCAATGTATTCCTTCCTTTAAAAGATGGCCATTTGCAACAGTTTTTCATATTGATCTCCAAGAACCTATCATATGTTCTTCATCTGCCACAGGCGTACACATAAGTAAAATCACTTTATTTAATTAGGAGAAAGCAGAGTTTTGAAATTTATTTCAGAGAATCATGATAATATTGAGTTAAGTAAGACACAAATATCTGGCAGTCTCAAGCTCATGGGTCTTTTTTAAGATCTTGCTTCTTTCCTTTAACCACCTCCCAGCATAATTCTCTTTCCTACTCACGCTAAAAGAAACACTGTTCTGGAAGGAAACGTGCTTCTTGTGTTTACTACAGAGAAATGACAGAGGAAAGCTGGAGAAATACATATGCACGACAGGATGCAAACATTATTGTATCAATAATGCTTTTGCTATAGTTCAATTTATACCATTGTCTGTCTCTTAGACAATCATCATAAAATCATCATTTCATAGAATCATAGAATCATAAAATGGCTTGGGTTGGAAGGGACCATCAAAGGTCATCTAGTCCAACCCCCCTGCGGTGAGCAGGGACAAACCAATGTATCAGAACTCGAGAAAAAAAAAAAAATAATTTTACAGACCAAAGATAAATGGGAAGGCTGAGTTTTCTTAAACAGTACTTACACCAAGAGCAGCTTGGTAGGTAACTTCTGATGGGAAGGTAAATGAAGGCCCTGTTGTGACTGGGCTGCTAGGGGGTGGAGTCACAATTAGCCCCGTAGTACCAATATGAACCTGTTGAAGAAAATAAATAATAATAAAAAAAAACAAAAACAAAAAACAAAACAACAGCAGGGTCAGTTCTGAGTAGTTTAAGAAGAGCTGGTTTTGACACAGCTGTAAGCTTCACGGTCAAAATCACCAGTACTCTACTACCTGTAGCTTTAGACTAGAACTGATTTCTTGTAGGATACTCATACAAACAGTATTGGATCACACTGCTGACTTTTTTTTTTCCTGACGTTTCAGAAATTTTGGAGCTATACTGAACTAGCAACATGAAACACACTTTTACCAATGTCAGTTTTTTTGTTGTCCATAAAAAGCTGTCAGATCCGAAAGATATGCAAATACAGCATATTTACTAGCTCATGTAAAATGACACCAACACTTTGTAGTCTCCATTACTATCTCTTCTCCCGAAATGTAATCTCTATGTGAAACAGACAATTGTTCACTAATGTAGTTTGTAACTAAAAGCTTTGAAGAAACAGAAGATTAACAAAAAAATAAAGCCTGATAAACATTTCTACTTATCACAATCAGATTAATATGGTACATTTCTGGAATTCATGTAATTTTCAAGTTGAATTTACCTTTTGCTTGCATGCACTTTATTAATATCCAATATTATATTAAATTTAGAAAAAAACCAAGAAATTAAATCACTCCAGTTTCTAGTTTCCACAGTTTAATAAAAATCTTTGTGGCACTCAATAAATTAACAACTGTGAAATAAAATAGCTCACAAGACCAAAAATATTTGCTATCATTGTGTAAGAAGTGCTACAAAATATTTTCCTTAAATGCTCTCATGTTGGAAGATAAACTTTGTGAAAGCATATGTTAATATTAATTACATATAATTCATAATTTGAAGTAATCTGACAAGATCAGAAGCCTTATAGTTATATTAAAAAAAATACACACGATTTATATTTTATTTCATGTAAATTACCTGAGAAGGGGCACTACAGGAAAGTCCCGTCAGCTCACTTATGCGGGCTGCTGCGGTTGGGTTGCTCGAGCTGATGAGTACAGGAGGACTAATTTCCATTGAGTGGCGATTCTGAGAAGACTGTGAAGACTTGTTGGACATAGTGAGGGAGGTAAAAGAGTGCCGTTTTTTGGTGTTTTTCTTGGTATCGCTGTGCTTTTGGGTTGAATTGTTGTGGGCTGCCCCAGAGGTACCTTCTCCAGAGTCAACAGCAGAACCTGAAGGCTTATCCAATTCGATCAGCTGTTTGGCTGCTGTGTTAAACTACAAAAGATAGTCACACATTAGTATTTTTTTATTTATAAAAATCACCTGAATATAACAAAAAAGAAAAATCTATTTTCCTTTTATTCATAATATAATAGAATTTAAACCATGCAACTTAAAACTGTGACATACTGACCTACTCTACAAATTAGTCATTACAGACTGACAAGTCTTTCACTACAAAGTCAACACACTTACTGTTGGGCTGGTGTGGACTACCCATCAGAGGTAAAATTTCAGTCAAGAAAAAACATTATGCTCTAGTTCAGACATGGCTTAATTCAGCAATTTCCACTGCCTGTGTTATCTAGAAGTCAGGCTAAATCACAGCAGTCCCCTTTGACCTTATAATACAAAAATCTGTATTACAAAACTTCTTCCATGTTCACTTCATTTTAAGCCTTTTTTGTTTGGTTTGTATGACATAAGCCCAAACCTTTGCATGTGGGCTCTTGAAGACATTCCTCCTACTATTCCTTGGTATTTATGCACATATCTTTAACACTACCAGTAGTAGAAAACAGGCTTCCTAAATGCAGATTTAGGAACGCAGTAAGATAGACTAAATATCCAGCTATACCAGTATACTGCCTGACAACAAATAGCTATACAAGCATAAGAGAGTATAGGGAGAAAAAAAAACACATATACTGGCAATTCTGTGGAAATACCTTCTCAGCTTCTGAATTTTCTAATGCAGAGGCAGCATCCCTGTACCTAAGAACCCTCAAATGGATTTTCCTTTTTTTAAGCTTATCTAATGAATTTTGGTTCACAATGAAATTTTCTATTTGTTATTTTGTTACAATAATATTATATTACATGTAAACAAATCCTTTCCAATGAAGAAATATGAAATCCAACCCATTTTCTTACAATGAGATGTAAGCTATGTAAGGGGGGGACAACACCAAAACAAAATACAAACCCCGCCTACATTTTTCACAAACCCTTTATTTCCAGAAAATCTTATTTATATTTTAGAGCTATTGGAAATAATAATGTCAGAACTCTCGCTTATTCATGAGCTGAAGTAACATCAGCACCAGTTTTCTGAACAAGTTAACTAATGTTAATATGTACCACTAAATATGAATACTGTTACTTGGGTAAGTGTAGCAAATTACGAAGAAGAGAAAAATATTTTCTGAAGAACATCAAGATGAAAGAATGAAATTAATTACTGTGGAAGTACTATTTCTATTCTTCAGCGTATTATTTCTTCTATTTATTTTAACCATTTTTCCACAAGTCTTAAGATACCTACTATGCTCACTAAGAGTTTTAAAGCAGTATTTTACCCCATCAAAACTTTACTAGACAAGTAACACATCATTAATCATGATAGCATCAACACTGATTTAAATGCAGCTCCCACAAATGACAACAGCTTATACCCTGAACACTTTCCTATCTCTGAGGACAAGTAGATATATATATAAAGTGGTACAAAAGAATAAAGAATATATATTTTTTAATATAGACAAGGTTTTCAAAGTGGTATTTGAAAGATGAGATCTGGAAGGAAACTCCATGCACATACAGAAGAAAAAGTTCAAAACTAGTACTGGAACAATGAGGAGTTGACATAAAAACTTACTAGGATGTAACAGCAGGAAAATTAAAATTATGAAATGCTTGAAGAGGAAGAACTACCATACTGCAGTGGAAGATAGGCATAATGGGGGATTTGAAAAAGGATACAAAGATGAGAATGTAGAATTTTTTCCTAAATGTTCTTACTGTTGGTCCTTTAGAAGGCAGCTGAAGAGAACAGGAAGGACAGGAGAAGACAATGTCACAGTCGTAAACATTCATACGTAAAAGGTGGATGCTAGATTTTCCTTCCTGCTAATACTGGATATGGATCATACAGACAAAATAATTTTGTACGACTTGTGCAGTAGAGAAGACATAACCATACAGCCTTCTCCAATTAACTTGCAATCCTGTTATTTAGATAATTATTTTTTTATTCATTAAATTTTAAATTTAGAGAGAACATACTTTTAACAGACCAGTGAAAACAAAGTTATTTTATCACAGAACACTGATACGAGGCTGAAGGATATGAAACAAGTAGAAGATAAGACCAAAAAAGGCCTACTCTGCTGCTTATCCTGTCACGGTCCTGTCCTTCATCATGGAAGAAGATGCAGGCTTTTCAAAGACTAATCATTTTATGTATTTTGCACATTTCATTTTTTTCAACTCAGATTGAAATTCTTCATGTCCTTCCTGAGAACTTGTGTCTTCCACATGGTCTTACACAATGGCTGCAACCACTTCTGTTCTTACCTAATCTACTCCCTTATTTAGCAAAGAGCCTGTTCACAAATTACACAGATCACAGAAAGAAAAGCAGTACTCTAAAACAAGAACTACCTCATTGGAAAAGTGAAGGGATCACCCAGGAATAAAAACCAAAACCAAAACCAAAAGCCACTCTGCTAGAAGTACCCCAAGGTACCCGTTACACCTAATTATGTTTGTTTACCTCCTGAAGCTATTAATGCCTGCAGAATCTGATTATTCTACACAGCGAACAATCTATTAGAGAAAAGTTCAGGCTTGCCTATGGGATTGATTCAAGACTGATTCAAATATAAGCAACATACTGAGCTTGCTCATGTAGAGAAGCAAGCACAGGACAGTAGCGTGAACCTAAACATGAAAGTGAACTGATTACTGGCCTTTTCTTAGAAGTAACCTGAGGACAGCAATAGTTGCAGGATATTTTGCAGAGCGTAGTTTACTTCTTCCTTGAGAAGAGAAATGAAGGACTTGCATACATTCTCCAGTGAAATGGCTAGCAACCATTCAAGGTCACCATGGGAATGCATTGCACTCATGCTATGAAGTGTTTTAATACAGCATTCCTTTCTGCAACAAATACTCCGGTATCTATTCCCACATTTTCTACATCAGTTGTTTTCTTGAACACATGTATTTGAACTGAAGCTTCTTTAACTTTCACGTTCACATTTGTTTTTTTCCATTCAACAAAATCTTTGCTCTAACAGGTAGCCTGAAATCTAATTCCTCTTCCTGCCCAAACTGAGGAAACAGAACAACTTTCCAAATGGGGGCAAGACGGAGGCGGCCGGCTGAGCGGCATCTCAGTGCTGCGGTAGGGCTTGAGGCTAGCAGATAGGTTTCCGCCTGCTTGCAGCCGACTGGAGAAATTACCAAGTAGGCTACCATGCAAGACCTATTTCAAGATCTCTTGTAGTTGTGCTTTACTGTACTTATTTTACAAATGAATTCAGGTGTTCTTCACTCACAAGTAGATAGTTGAATTCAAGTATCATCACTTTCTGAAATTAAGTGAAAACACCATCTTCTCTCTCAAGCAATCTTTCTACTCACGTTCATCCAAAGTTTTTATTTATGCAATTTTACTACATCACCATACATCAAGGAGTTATTTTTCCACATTACCAACACCATTATTAGTCAAATGCCAATTTCGAGACAACATTTCACTTTCACATATATTTGGAAACAAAGGAGTAAAGTGTAAGTAGAACTAAGGCAAATGTTGTCCTTATCCGACATAGTTATTTTTGCTAAGTATCATCCTGGAGGATAGGTAATAGCTTAGAAACCTAAATGCAGCTTTGCAATTAAAGTTTTGGAACAAATATGTTTTGTCCAAACCAGCGGAAGAATCATTTTGCAAATCTTGAACAGATGACAATCATGAGCAAAGCTACATTAATATTATTTTTTGAAACAAATGAAATAGTTCAATATTGCAGTTTTTGTTAGGGAAATTAATCAAAACTATGATGCTCAGAAGTTCTCATTGGAATGCTAACATGGAGATTATCACATTCAAATACAGTGGGGATTAGACTATTATTTTCTACTCATAATTAACAATTCTACTCAATGTGGCGTAATATACAACATTCACTTTTTGCATAAATTTTCAGGTTTAAATTCTGGGCAGGCAAAACAGTCAAAAAGTAGAGGAAAGTTTCCATAAAAAGGTTTTATCTTATTCTTCCGAGTTAGTATTGTTACAAGTCTGATTTTTTTTCCTAAGCATGTTAAATCAGATCACATCATCTAAGAGTGACAGACAAAGATTAGCCTAGTAAGTACAACATTAAAAAGACCATGCTAGAAATCCAGCCTAAAATCCAATCTAAAATGTATAGACACAATAAAAAATAAGTATGTTCTGAAACACTCCTGTTTGGTCCAGAAGGAGATGCTAATAAAAAAATCCAACCTGACACAATGGGTACATAAAATCTTATGTTCTCATTGATTAAAATGTCATGTTAACTGATGGATTTAGTCATATAAAATGACAATAAACTTAAAAATTCTACTACAGTGAACATTTTAGATCATTTGGGGTTTTTTTCCCTACATTTCTAGAAGATTGTTTATAAATAAAGCTAGAGGAGCTGGATCAATACAAAGGTGTTTCCCAGTTGTTCATGTTAACTTGGGAAAACAAAAGCTGTCATGATTTTCTACTGACATTTTGATTGAAAAGTGATTCCTTTTCCCTGATTTTTCTTTTTCTGTTCTGGGCATTTGTATTTTTCTAGTTGTTCTGCATGACTGCTGAATAACCTTTAAAAATGTAAATACTTTTTAGATTTGGAGTGTGTTTACTAAGTGTTAAACCACATCAAAATGTCAAATTTGAGGTCTAAGAAATTTATGTTGTACCCAGAACTGTACGTAGAAAAATTCTAATAATAACTGTTTAGTTCTGGTTAATCTTTCTTTTTGGAACAGAGATAAATATAAGTGTTATGAACTTAATCATACAGTTTCTAGACTCACTGCATTTTATTTCATCACTGTGCAAGAACCTGGTTGACCTGCTTTTAATGCAAGCACACTGAAATCCCATCAGTCCTAAGTCTAGTAATTGAAGTATGTTAATCAGGTCTTACTCTAGTAAAACTAAAGAGTTTGTTTGGTTTTAGCACTTCTTAGAAAATAGAATTTTGTGCAATGTTTGCATTTTTTATTTTTCATTTGCAGATAGAAGCAATTATTTCCCAGTGCTATGTGTCTACAGATAAAGACATAATGTTCTGTGAGTCAGTTAAACTATACTTTTAATGGAATCCTTATTAAAATTTCTCTCAGAATGTTTTTAGTCTTAGCTTTTATTATCAGCACAAATTTAGTAAGTGAAAGTGATATAAAAGAATAGAGCAGACGAGCAATCATTGAATCATAAAATATTCCTCCAGGTAAAAAGTTGTCCTCAAACATAATCAGAGTTTTTCATGGACTTTAACATACCTCAAGTTTTATCCTGTGACCTCATCGTACAAGAAATATCGCAAGTATCAGACTTACACTACAGAATCAACATCACAGACTACACTCATTAGCAATGTAAGAAAATCTCCAGTAAACACAGCTACTAATTCACATTTTTTTAAAAAAAGTAAAAAAAAGGACGTGAACTAACATACACCAGGCAAAGATATGTCTGTCATTATGACAAAAATAGGCAATGATTACAGGACTGGGAAATACAACTAAAAATACCATATAGAAAAATACCTCAAAAATATGAATGACTTCTCATCTTTGCTGCCTTTAACAGTAACGTAGGTAAGAATTGTTTGATATACTTGTTTGTGTCAACTGTATATTTTCCAGAACAAAAGTTATACAGTCGCAGAAAACAGGTATTTCAAAATTCAAATTGGTAAGTTTTCTGCATATCTCACTGCTCTTCTCCACAGCATGTGTTTCAGTTTAGTACATACTGAAAGAAACCACCTATTTTATCTGAAGTATCCCTTTGGGTATTTATTGTTCTAGATTTCCCGTATTATCTTAGTGGGAATCTGCAAGTGTGTACACAAGTGCTTGTGCCTGTTCTAAAAGGGTTAACTGAAGACACATTTTCTTAGTTGATGGAATTTGTCTGAAAACATCAACAGTGAAATACATTTTGTGACCATCATTTTTACAGAATTTTTTTCAAGAATATCTCCATTTTGCCAACTTTTGTAGAGGTGGAAACAGAGTTGTTAGCTAAATAGTTAGCCCAAGTGGCAGCCCTAGGAAAGGGCTTTTTCTAACTTGGCTAAGTTAAGTGATTTAGTTTTAAAAAGCACCACAAAAAGTTTACTGGCTGAACTGAAGGGGCAGTTAATTGCAAGGAGGTAGGAATGAATAGCCAGGGGCAAAAACTTCTTAAATTGGCTTTTAAAAACTTCTTAAACTGAAGCCAGAATTGCACTAGAGTAGGTTGAAACTCTTTTGGTTTTGTTGTTGTTTTTTCAGTCACATGAAGTTTTCTATGCCCACATACATGGATCCTTACATTAACCTATAAAAATGAATATACGTATTTTCCCATTTAAAAAGAATAAATTCTATGTTGGTTGAACACAGTAATTTTTTAAAAAGTTCCCATCTCATCAGGGCATTCAGAAATTGAATTAATAAAACCTGACTTGATTATTAGTATGGTTACACATTTCTTCTGTGACCTGAGGTACATATTTCTCACCCCACAGGTAACGTGAAAATACTTTTTTCTTTCATCATTCTGACTCATTTATTCAAATAAAATCTTGTCAATGCAAGAAGCGTATCTTAGCAAGTATCCACAGCATACCTATCAGAAAAAGACAAACACTATTCCAAACCTCTATCTATTTCTGTAATGAAAATTTTAATAATCATTGTTGCAGGTGTACACACTGTTCTTAATCACCTATGTTTTTCTGTAGAGAAGGTAGAGCTTTCAACTTTTAAACCTTAAAAGTTTGGGGAAACTTTCTCAACGGCTACCTCTTACTGTGTATTGTCATATCACATACGAGAAACGCAGGAAGATACTGAAGATTTTATATAAGGGTCTGTTGGATCTAAAAGTTGATGCTTTACCTGCTTAACAACAGCCTATATTCTTTGACTTTCTAGTTATGCTAATTTGGTTTTGCGGCAGGTATCAGGGACAGTGCAAAGCTTACTATTCCTCTGACCTGCTGATGGCTTTCATTTTGCGGTTAAGTGTGGTTTGTGATTGACTGCCTGACTCCAGTATTAACAAGAAAAAACAGCGACTGCCTCCAAGTACTCTCATTCCAATTCCATTCAATGAAAACAGGTATCAAGTAGCTAAATAAAAATCACTGGTTCAACTGCTGAGGTCATTAACTTTCCCAAACTAAGCACACAGATTATTTTAGGTCTAAGACTATTTATATCTCAGGTTATTTTAGAATTGTCACCAGTACTGATTATTTTTCTGTTTAGAAAATTAAATACACAGTGGGCACAACCCTACTGAGGGCCCAACTTTACTCACCTCAACATATGATATCGGAAATATTCCTATCTTGTCAGCCAGCATTCCTTCTGCCCAGTTTTCATCCACGCGGCGAATTACAGTCAGAACATCATCCTGTGTGAACATGCACTGATTATGTCTCCCAGCTGTAATTAAACTAATTTAATTTCCCTCCATAATGCACGGGTAATCAGAGAAGGCGGTACATGGACAAGAACCACAGAGAAGGCACTCTGTAACAGGAACATGCTGCTTTTGGGGTTGAAGTCAGTTCCAGTCATTCCTTTTCCTATTTTGTCAGAGTTCAGCTAACTGTCCACAGCTAATCTCAGCCATCTGACTTTGTCTTTAGTGCCAGACTTCCTGCCGTGTTCAGTCCATGGTATTCATCAGCCCCCCTTTAAGTCCTTGGCATTAATCAAGAGAACCACAATCTTTTTCCTTCTCAACTGACTCATTACCTAATCTTTCCTAGATGTTGCTTTTCTACTTAAGAACACTAGTAAGTGATATGATTTCTTTCACATCTACATGGAGCATTTGGATTAGATACCGTTTTGAGAATGTGACACAAAACCAGGATTTACATGCACATTATACATTGCTTTCACTTATACTGAGATACGTAATTGTTTCATATGCAAGTTAAAATATTTGGAAACATATACGCTTACTCAAGCAAGACTTCAGAATCAAAAAAAAAAAAACCAAAACAAAACACCAAAACCCAAAAAACAAAGTTTGCCAACAAGTTAACCAAAGTATGCAAGCTGATGCCAATCATGCTCAACAGTACTGCTGTTCTGTGTTGTAATCACTGTCTGTCCAGATGTTAATATCTTTCCTTTTTGGAATTTTAGCCATCCTTTTCATTTTTTAATAGGAAAGATTAGAAAAATGATTAGCTCGCATTTGATCTTGCAACATTTTTGTGCAATTTGATAACTAAAGAATCAGAAACTGAAAAAAAGGAACAGCTCTGATTCCTGTTAAAACTCTATCATTATGTGCCTTGCAAGACAGGAAATTAATTACAATAGAAACAATATAAGAAGAAACGTCATATTTTCCAAAAGGCAAGTAGTAATATGATGGAATGACAAAGTTTAGTAGTACTTTGTGTCTGGTATCTAGATCCTAAAAATGTCGCTTACGAAATGCAAAGCTGAAAATAGTACCAACTTCAACAATTTAAAATGAGTGTTTCTTTAGAAGATGGAACACTTAATTCATAACATAGGTTATTTCTCATAAATTGGAGAACATTACTACTGCAATTATGAAAAACTGCATTCTCAAAAATAAAACCTCAAAGAAATTATATGTAATTTGGGAAGAGAAGGAAGGCAAAACTAATCAACACAGGAGAAATACCTGCAGAATTACCTGCCCTTTTCATATTTGTGCAGCTCCATTAAAAAAATGCAGACAAGACTACCAAACAGTCGTCTTATTTCTTATCCAAGTGAATGACATCATTAAAAGAAAATAATAATTACATTCTGGTTTTACCTTTGCAAATGGTAAACAGTCTTTATCTGCTTCCTTGTCTTTTACTTCAAAGTCATAAAGTGCTTTGCACTGAGGCGGAGGTTGAGGTAAAGGTTTAATAATCTGAACAAAATTGGTAGGAAAAAAGCCATGGATGCCATTGACTTCTCCATGATACCAATTTTCATCCACCTGTCGACGCAAAATGATGATGTCTCCTTTACTGAACTTAAGATCTCCAGGTTCCTTTCCCTCGTAGTTATACAATGCTTTGGCACATGGTAACTGAGGTACACCCTAAAGAAGAAGAAAAAAAATTACTAGAATTAAATGAGTGTTACTAAATACAATTTATATTACATTCTTTGGGAGACTATGAATGAAATTGTATAAAATTGCAAAATAAAATTATACACAATAAAACTATTTTATTGCAGTGATTCTACTGATTTTACCCAAATGCGTAGGTAGAGCTTCAGTTCTACAGTCTTAACATTCCCCTAAATTTCATGATGATTTTCAGTAATGGTACAATGTTGCTAGACACAAGAGAGACGAAAAACCATAATACTTTAACCCTCATGTAATAATTCACTAAGTTTAAACATTATAAAACAAACAAACAAACAAACTGGGAAGTATCCTGACCACCTGAGAGATCTGTCAGAAAAATGCCGCAAGAAAATACAGCACTAGAATAAGAAATTTGCTATAAGACCTTTAAGGCATGTTTTCTGTCTGACTTTTTTATTATTTTCCTCATCTTATTTATTTCACAGGCTCAGAATGCTAAAGATGAGGACATAAGGGAGGTGTTTTCCCGATTGAAAAACAAATCTCACTTAATTAAAGGTGAGATATTTCATCTTTGAACAACCCTTTCAATTTAAATTTATTTTAAAACACAGCTAAAAAGTTACTGGGAAAAAAAAAAAAATCTGTTGAAGGTGTATCCTTGGGTTTTCTTCACTCGATTCCTCCATAATATCTGAAAACTATAGGTCATTGGCGTTGCGCTTGAATGCATTTCAGAAGAATTACAACATAATACTGTGTCAGCCTCCCTTATATACACTGCAGGTATTTTTTTTTTTAATCGCTCAGTCTGTGCCTCCACATTTTGCAAGAGTGAGCCATAAAACTCTGCAACTCTAGTACTAGGGCTGCTGCCTTCAAAACTCTCATTTCTCTCTAACTTTAGGTACCTAGACGAGAGCTCAACCCCTTAATGATGCAAACAGCAGCAACGTGCATTACTAAGACAGTCTTTCCATAGCAAAGACAGCATTTATAGTCAACTAGAGGACAGTATTTCACATCTTTAATGCTATCCTGTATGGAAAAGGCAAATTTTAATGAAATTCAATGCTGGCGATATTATTCGCCATATCTACCTCATGGTATGTCTCTCCTCTCAAGTCTTCTATCAGTTCAGATTGTAAATTGGAGTGGACTTGCAATATCTCAAGAGGTACACACACAACGCAAGGAAATTCTCACGAAGAATTACCACTTTAAGTCTGTCTCATTGGTCAGAAGACATAGTGCTTGATAATTTATTTCACATTTAACACTTAAAATTTTGTCTTTCAATATAATCCAATTTGTTTGGACATGTAATTTTTGTGTATTATTTTATAAAGAGATTAATAATTCAATGGATTGATAAATAATATCTTAAAGATTAGCTTATTTAAATTTTTCTTTCCATACGAAACAGTCAAAGGAAAACCATATGTATATACATAGGTACAGATGAGTATGATTTACATATGAATACAGGAAAATCACAGTTCATTCTATTGCATCTGGGATGGGTACTAAAACTATTATATTAGCAGGATCCACGCAATTGTTCACAAAAACTGGCGATCTTCAGACTGAAGCAAACAATATTTTTCTTCATGATCACACAGCTCCATCACTGCAGAGTGTAAACACCACTGGCAAACTCTGTATAAACCTGGGTAGGGAAAAAGACATCAACTAGAGAATTTGTGGGCCCCAACTGATTGAGGGGGAAATTTACGGCCACAACAGAAGAATTAAAAAAATACTGTATGCATGTATTTTTAGCCCTATATGCTCTCTGCAGAGTAAACAGACAGAATGAGGTAAGCAGTCAGTGTAGACGTAGTGAGGACAAGTGCAGAGAGAACTACAGGGGAGAGGGCAGGTTGGAAGCAAAGAGAAACAAACCTCTTACGCAAGAGAGGAAACACTGCTTGCTTATCCATTTCCTTCCCAATAACAAACCAACCAACAAAAAAAAAAAAAAAAAATAAAAATTACAGCCCTTCAGTGATTACAAGCCAAAGAATTACTTGGTAGAAAAAGGGCCTTGAGCAAGTATGGCTACTACAAGACATCCGCATCTCTCTTGTACTGGAGGGAATAGCTGGAGTTCTCCCAGGAATCACCCGTTGTCCCGAGAGAAAGCTTTCTATCTCCCTGTACTGAGGAAGAACTGCCCGCACAGCATATCACGTCAAAGTGATCAATTTCATCAATGAGTCATCATTTAATTGTTAGGAACTCGGTATCGCATTTATGCAGTTTATCACAAAGCCTCCCACGAACAAACCTTCACTCAAATATACAAACATCTGCTTATTTTTCCAGGAAGTTCCTTTCCCAGCGTATAGGTTGAGTTTCTGCAAAGCTTGTTTCCCACTATGAATAAAAATGGTTCCAGTCCATAATTTCAAACAGACAAACTTCAACAAAACACACTTAGTTCTCAGTCAGACTGCCAGGGATTAGAGAGAAACGGTTAAACGACTCGGAAGAAAAGTAAAGCAAATGCCTTTTCCTTCTGTCTCAGGGGGAGTATGAAGTGAGAAGGAGCGGGGGTGATGGGGAGCGCCCTTCTCAGGGGTACAGTATCAAGGGTCCTACAGCACCATCTTCACATTCCTGCTCCTCTGAGCAACCTGGGAGCTAAAGGTCATGGCCAGTGCCTTTCGGGCCATTGCAGTTAGCAGCCTTGGGCAGCTTCAGCCCCGCTTCTGCCCCTACGGCTGTTCACCAGGAGAGAAGGCCATGAGGATACACCAAGCCAGAGTCTGCATTTCACTCCGTGTCTCTCACTTGGCTAAACATGAAAGGCAGGCTTTGGAAGAAAAACTTTGCAGCCTACCCTTAGCTTTACAGCTGCCATTTACCCTGCCAGCTCTTTGAGAAAAAAAAGGGAAAAAAAAACCCAAACCAAACAAAAACAACCAACCCACCAAACCCAGACAAAAACCATTTTAGGAAATTAAAATATAAAACTCAGAAAGACTCCACACAAAACAAGTTTCTCAGAATTATTTTCTCAGTCCTTATGCAAAATCCTTATGCAAAAATATTTGAACTTCTAATGCTACTGCTGGCATACAAACTGCTAAATTCATTGTTAGCTAAGGCATGGATATACATACATGTCACATGCCAGATTCCTTTAAAGAAAATAAAATTGATATTATATGATGACATCAAAACAAATGGCTTAACAGGAATATGAAAAAATGCATACGCTTTCATATATATATATATATATATATGAGGCTCAGGTCCCTCAGATTTCCTCTCCCAACCCAGGTATTTTATCTTAGAAACCCTACAGAATTCACTTACAATTTTCCTCTTTGGATTTATATTTTGTCTTCAGTCACCTTATTTCAAACTTTACTCTTATTTTTTTTTAATGGACAATATGCAACTGTATGTATTTTTCATAAGCTTAAGCCAAAAGAAACTTATGCCTGCACAGAAACACGAGATCTGATTTCCTTTTAAAAAGGAGTTTCTGTGGCAGAAGTCCAAATGTAAATATGCTTACACTGGCATAAACCAGTGTTCATTGTATATCTTACTGCATTTGAAGAACCAGCATAAGCTAAAGCAGCAAAAATAGTAAATTCCCTCCCAAGGAAATGAATGGAACAGATACTGGGTCATCCGCATCTCTGTTTCCTTCCAAGCCTCCCCGGCTGCAGTGCTGCTCATTACCACTTTTCCAAGCAAGCAAGGCATTCCCTGTTCTCCAGCTGTGAGACCAGGATGCGGCCTAGGCTTCCCTGTGAAGCAGTCGGATTTACCCCAAATATCTATGCCATTTTTACCTGTTTAAGGTTCTCAGATGCTCAGTGTCTTCAAGAAACCAGGAAGGCTTCTTTTTACAGAAGTACTGTTTATGTTAGTAGTAGGACAGACAAAAAAGATTTCTGAAACTGTCTACGTGCACAACCAAAGTGCTACCAGCCTCCATAAAAGATGGCCTGCTCGGACACCTCAGCAGCAGTTTTTATGCCTAGCTTTCCTACATAACTTCTGCCTTTCTTTAAAGAAAATCTAAAAACTGGAAGTTACTATCATTTTGATCCATGTTATAAGAGGATTTTTAATAATCAGTTATTAGCAATTTTCTTACAAGTAAAGACAGAAAAATGATTTTTCTTCATCTATCTTTTTTTTTCCATGCAGTTCCTAAATCAAACCAACAGTCACATTAATAACCAGAACAAGATGAGAAACTATCATAAAAAATCTCCAATTATACAGCAATTGTAAGCACAGTAAGTCTAGGGCTACCGAGGTGCTTTTACCAGTCTAACTTTTTTCCCCCCAAAGAACCAGTATTTTAAGACATACTTGGTTGCCAATAAAAGTTGCCCTTACATAAGGAAAGGAGCTTGTTAATATGCTGCAGCCAACTTGTTTGCAAGGCAGATTTGGGTCAAGTGAGTTCTTTCTGTGTACATTCTCCCATAGGTATAGGTATATCTGAGATTTCCTCTTCAGACTTCTAGTCATTCAAACCTTTTGAATGACAATATTGCTTCTTTTAAACTTCTAGTCCTTTCCCTTTCTTATTGCTGCTTTCCTGACTCAAATCTTTCAAATGCATCCTTTTTGTTATTTTGTTTTAATGTGTATTTTTGCTTTCTTGCCTTCTTGGCCTTTACCAAGATGTCCAGTCCTACATGCAAGAACATCCCATTCTGCACTATAGTTTTTTCATGTCTCTTTCATCTTGCTGGCTCCAATGCTTGTTTTCAAGTCTTAATTTAAAGCCATCTAATCTGTCTAGTTCCATTTTCTTTGTTTCAGACTCCTTTCTTCCTTCTGTATCTGCATTTAGATTTTCAAATACTTTGAGACACAGAGCTTATAAGAATACTTCACTGAAGACCTTCTTAAACAGCTTATATTAAGATGTGTTTCCTTCAGAGGATCGCCTTCTAAAGGAAGGAAACAATCTCCCTACGTTAAGCTACAGATACATTGCTTTCACCTGAACAAATTAAACACTGTTTTGCAGAACACATGAACCTAGAGATGATAACATTTGAAACCAAGTCTCCCGATTTCTTCTGGAGTTCCAGAACACAAAGTGTCTCCATAATCCAAGAAGAATGTTAAAAGCTGGCTCCCAGCATTTATTTTTCTAATCTAAGGAACAATACAAATATGGTCAGATTTGCTCAAAGAAAGGCTAACTCAAGTGTTATTAATCTGTATGTGACACTAATTTGTTAGTGGAGTCAATTTTACATACTTCTACCATAAGAACTATCTTGGAAGACTGCAGAGGTCATCAGTACAAATGAAATTACTTCTAGTTAAAGCACCTCTGAGGTTCCTGCTATCTGAATGATAAAAATTGTAAGATATTTTTAAGTCAGGAGGCTGTATCGAGTTGCCAGTATGCTGTAATAACCATAAAAACAAACCTTTGGTATCATCTGATATGAATTACTATTGCTCTACTGAATACAGTAAAACTGTATGTTTTATATGGCAGTTCACTAGATTACAGAAGTGAGCAACGTTCATGTTGCTAAGTATATTAATTTCTACTAGTTTCTAAAGATATAGCTGTACTAAATCTCATTCTTCTTAGCACACAAAATAAATAACCAAACATTTGACTTAAAACAGGAAAAAATTTG
The DNA here is from genome assembly GCA_034782735.1 of Sagittarius serpentarius. NCBI lineage: Eukaryota > Metazoa > Chordata > Aves > Accipitriformes > Sagittariidae > Sagittarius > Sagittarius serpentarius. The sequence continues at coordinate 2,706,044 of JAVKLA010000053.1, read as the reverse complement.
TAGTTGTTTTGAAATGCCATATTCAAATATGGTTAGTTGCAGCTTGGTACAGGTTTTGATTTTAATAAAAGTAGAAGTTGTGCATTGAGAGGAAATCAGCTAGCCAGGTTACCCTGATCAAAGAGATCAGGCTTGAAACCCATCTGTGTGTAACTTAATTGTGACCTACTTAACAACAATATTTTGAAGAAAAGTTACTTTAGGAAAAAAATAGGATGCAGGATAAAAAACACAATCAAGCCAACATATTTCTTACACTTTTGGAAAAGCTGAACAACTGTAATGAGTAAAAATTTTACGTTCTTGATAAATGAAGAAATGGGATGGTATTTTTACAATTATTTAGTTCGACCATCAAGTTAAAATTTATTTAGTCAACCTGCAAAGCTTTTCTGGTACTAGCTAACTATTACAGAATATGGTAAATTTTCTCTAATGCTTATACATGATATCTAACACCTGTACTAGCTCCAGATGTACTAGTGTGTGACAAATCACAATACTCTTTACTAATTTCCAGGTTTCAGCCACCTAACGCAGGCTGAAATGCCAAGCACTCCTAGAGCCCTTTGCCTGACTCTTTTGAGGACTCTATCAGTTAACTCTGCTCTTGCTAAAGTGCAGAACAACTTCACAGCACAGGCTCAGAGAAAACCTACATTTGGTAACAGAAGGACAGATCCTTTCCTCATGTAAACAATTTTTACGTGTTCTTTTGAGGTAAACTCAATAACCTACTTAAAGTAGCCAGTTTATGAAAGTCCTTTTTGCTTCCTCTGTCTTAACAGCTTTTAGAAGAAAACATTTTGGCATTTTTTCTTGTCTGATGTCAAGGAATAAATATAAGGTTGTTTAATGTAAGTACAAGTAACTCTTTCCCGCAAAGTTGTTTTGAAATTAAAAGCTGAAATACAGGAGAATGAAAGGAATTTAAAAATGCTGCCTTAAGGCCTAAGCAATCAGACTAATAATATAGAAGGTTAGAAAGGGACATTTACAAAGCTTTCCAAAGGCACTTAGCCCAGTTCCTTTCTGTGCAATACCTGTGTTTTTGAAAACTTTTTTCCCAATGAAAAAAATGAGTGTCTTCAGAATGCTGCCTTCTTTCCTTTGCCTATCTGAAATGCAGAGTTCTCAGCTGCTTACTTTTCTGAGGTTTCTTAAGAATATTTTGAATGCTTTCTACTAAACTAAGCTCTCAAAAAACCCAAACAAGTAAAAACCAGGAAAAAGTAGAAAGCGGCAAATAAAAATATCCTGTACACCCAAATATTTTAACTGTATGCACTTGATGGGTTAAAGATTGCTTCTTTCCATAGGCAAAAAACAAGAAGTGTGAGGGAACTGCTCTGCACAGGAAAAATTGAGAAGGTAACTTTCAAGATGCAGAAGAGAATTTGGGTCTGTATTACCATTGATTTTGAAAAGGGAAGCCAATGCATATCAAACAATTTAATTCTGAATCTTTAAAAACCTTTTGATTGTTTATTACAGAACCATTTTGCTTTGAAAAAAACAGATCCTTGTAAGAATCTATACAAAACTTTAAAGTGTGCACTATGTAGAACTAAGAAGTTTACATAAAATAGTTCTTTCCAAAAGCAACGATTTGCTTTAAAGATCTGCTTTTCTAAGCTGTTATAACAACCTCACTGGTCAGTCTGAAAATGCTACTTATCCCCCTAGGTTTTCTCGTGGTTTGTTACGACTCACTGGCATTTGACATCTCCATCAAACTGTTAATTTTTCTTTTTCCAGTGCCGTTGTACAGCAATGTGGATCTCCTAGTCTCTTTAAGCACGTCAAGTTGATATGCAACATAAGTTCATTCCATTCCATTTAAACTCTTCTACCAGTCTATTCTGTTTTCATGCAATATTACCTATGGCTTCTAAGACCAGAATACTGCATAGTCCAAGAAGAAGGAAAAAGAAAGACACCTATCCCTCTTGGGAAGCATACGTCTAGAGGAGCAGTACAATTGTGAGACTGAGTAGTGGGACTTACTTAGTCCTACTCGAAACTGCCACTATATCCCTGGAGAAGTCTCAGTGTGGGGCAGGATGTTAAAATGTATCTAGTGTTCCCCAATCATATCCAATTTGTCAACATTAAAAACCCTATGAACATCTAAAGTTACAAAGGTAGGTCAACATTAAGTGCTTTGGAAAGTTTTGCTGTTTCCACTTTCTCTACATACACCTATGAAAGTGTAAGAAACTTACCTCACAGGTATTAACTTTATCTTTTTAAAGAACACTGTAGGAAATGGAAAATAGATGCAGTAGATTACTGATCCACTGCTACACTTTTGTTTTTCTAGCCACCTTGAGAAAAGTGACTTACCTTTATAGTCATAAGGCAAAGACTTTTTTTTGGGGTGGCGGTGGGAGTGGGATGGGGTGCGGTGCGGGGAGGTGGGGGACGGAGGAGAAGCAGAAAAGTGAATTGGAAAAATGTAGCAAGAAAAGAAGCAAACAAATAAAAAAAAAATCACATAGGATAAAGTATATATATAGGTCAAGAGCCTGTCAAAGACCTGGTAAAAGACTTAGAAATAATATGTCTCAAGTAGTTTTCTTCGATATATATCACTGAAGCTGAAAACACAGAACTATTTGACTGTTCAAAATACTTAATTGCTAGATAGTACTTCTGCGTTTAGCAAGAAGCCTCATTTTGCCTAGTCACCAAGTAAATGCCTTTCATAACTACTTGCACCCCATTCAAAATCTGTTATGGGAAGTATGACAACTTTCCTGTGCCAATACAGATTCTTAAATATCACTTGCTTTTTTTGCTTGTTTGTTATACGAACATAAAGTCACAAAACAGTAACTACAGAAGAGGCGAAAAACCTCCCTCTGAAAACTACCAAAATACAGACCACATCTGAGTGTTAAATTCTTTCCCTAAATTCAGTCTTACCTGTCTATTGTGTAACCTTCCCTTTTCACTCTTCGTTTTAGTTTCCACATAAACTGGAAACTGCACATCTTTGGCATCCTTTTGCTGCTGCCTAAATTCATACTTATCCTTCTAATACAGTTCTCTGGAATTTACTCTCCCTGTCAAAAGCCACATATGCAATTGCTTAATCAGCCAAATCATTAAATTCCCAAGCGAGATGTGTACCATTCTGAGCAGCAAGTCCAGATTAAATAGAAATTTTCATGTAAACTTAGAATACTCTTCTTTCTCATTGGCTTCATGGGAGGCAGCTGGGGATGCCACAGACCTTGGTATACCCTTCCACAAACAAATAAAGCATCAGTAACTGCAACTGTTACCATTCAAAAACTGCCCTACTAACTGAACCATCATCTAACTTTATAACAAGTTTTCAGCCACCAGAAAGAAAAAAAAAATTAATTCAACAGAATATTCACAAAACAACATCTTGCTATAATCTACATAATCAGTACAGCAGACATACAGTACATGACAGCTGGTGAGAATTTCTGCAGCATATGTAGTAGTTAAAGATAGAGGGACACAGTCAACAGCAATCTCGGAGAAAGAAACCATCTTGCAATGCTAAGAAACATCTCCCTTCTTTTGTTTAACGCAGTCTTTTTTTAAAAAAAAATACATTAATACAAAACCTCAGTGCATTAGAAAGAAATAAAAGGGAGTCTACATAACCCCATAGGGTATTGCTAACATCTAGAAAAGATTCCTTTATTAACGTGGTACCACTAGGTTGTGCTATGTTGGAGTAGTGGTAAGAAACAAACAGAACAAGTACCTATGTCGTCTACCAGTCTTAACATGGTTATTATCTTCTCTTTCATTTTTGCATTAAACATAAGCCATCAATATTGGAAAAGCAGATCTATTTTAAAAATTCTCTCACTAATCTACACTTTGTAACACCACTTTACAAATCAGTTTACAAAACACATTCTGTTTGCTCACTTTAAGAAAAAGTTAATCTACTTAGTGCAGAAGACTACAACATACGGTTTATCAATGAAGCACTGGAACACAGAAGTCCCTGTCCCTACTTCAGGGAACTGATATTTTAACACAAGTATCAAAAGCTCCAGAGGGTTTATCAACAATGGAAAAATTTAAAGAGTAATGCCCTGTACTGTTCTAAAGGTTTTTACACTTTGAAAATGAACGTAAACAAGCTTCCCTCACTGTGATGTGAAAATGAATATGTTTACTTGTTGTACCAAGAAAAGGAGAGGGAATTCCAGGTGAGAAGACAGATAGAAAAAAATTGAAAAGAATAAATGAGATTGCCAAGAGCAAACTCTTACTGCGCTTTGAAGGTGAGAAGTTTGAACATCATACAGAAGGAGCAAAGCCAGCAAATGACTCCGAACAAGGGAGTGACTTGGTAAGATTACTCTTGGTGAGATCAGCATGAAGAAAGTTCCTTTAATCTCTCAAATTCTTTGCTGCCAAAAATTGGGCAATGGGAAAATACAGAGTTGCAAATGAAGAGGTTGCTGCATTTTTTGATGAGAACCTATCAAGGTTGACAGGCGTGACCCTTCTACCTGAGCATGGTTTGCTTTCCATTATGATTAAGCGTTAATGTATGCCCTGCCAAAACAGTGCAAGGTCTAAAATTAAAACGACCCTGTCAATGATATTTAAAAGAGAGTAACCACACACAACTCTCCTATGTGAATTTGATTTTAAAAAACTGAGATAGCATCTGACATTCCACTACCTGCTGAGAAAGTGGTTTTAGGCTTATTTTCTGTCACTTCCACTATTTTGTTAACATTCAGGTGCTTGTCCAACCTTCTGGACTAACATGACATCATTGTCACACATCCTTCTCAGGTACTCCCTGCAAACTCCTGTTGCCAGGATCTGGAAGGACTTTTGCTAAGCTTGATTTGGGACCGGTACCGTGTCCTCCTTCTCCTGAAACCCACTCACTCCCTTGAAATTATTTTGGAATCAATTTAATTCCTTTAATATCTTAACTCCAAACAGCCCCTTGCCTATTGTGGAAAAGAAAAGGTGCTAATTTTAGCTGTCACTGTACTATACACAAATATACGTCCGCTGCATGCACAGAGTAAATTACAAACTCCATTTGCTATTTATTTTTACTTATCCTTTAAATTGTTCATGCCTCAAAGCTTCCTGGAATACGTATTTTTTTTCCAAAACATTTTTATGGTACTCCACTTGAGGCAGCTGGTCGGCCTTTTGAAAAGGCAACTAATCCTAGCTGAAATTATGCTCCAAGATAAATGCTCCTTTACTTTATGCTCTTTACTATAACAAAAGAGCTGAGTGAGCCAGAAGAATACTACGTTATCATTTATCTCTTGTCCAGTGACAAGCTGGAGTTTTCACCTCCCAGTTATTTCAACCAGACTGTAAAAGCAGACAAACAGCCTGGTGCAAATGAGCTTTCTGTTCAGTGCAGTACTGCTAGAACAGGCTTGAACCCATAATGCCTACAGAGAGTACTATGCTTCACATTTCATATTGCTCAAATGAATACATTTTAGTGTAAAAGTAGTAGTGTAGAAAACAAAACCGACCTGCATGTCTTTATTGGGCTTGAATTGGTACGTAGACATTTCCTAGCCGTACCTTCCACCACCACACTCCCCTCTGCTGTCACTGTACCTTTACAAGCCCTTCCCGACAGCCTCCATAACCTCCACAGCCCCTGTTCCGCCTGAGCTTTGCCTTTCTTAATCCCATACGTACATGCTCAGCATTTCTAAATTCCTCCAGCGTCATCCATCCCCACTTCCACCTTCCCTATGTTTCCTTTCTGCACGGGAGCTCAGTGAGGAGCTCCCCACTTGGCTGGCCCGGCCTTCCTGCAAGCCCACCCCACTGCCCCCCACCTCCAGCTGTCCCTGCCCCTGAAGATGAATTGGCTCTCCTGGGGCCCGACATTACTCTACTCCTTAACCAGCAAACACATTTCCAGCAGTATGTGACTACCTCTCTCTGTATGCAGTGCAGAAAACCATATTCCACCCGTTTATGTTAATTAGCCCCTTATTCCATTAAGAGTTACCACTGGTTTTAGGTGGGAGCTAATACTTAAGCAAGGTGTTAAACTCAGTTACTCCAGCAGATCTTGGCCAAGTTTTGTCCCAAGTTCCCCAGCTCCAGACTGTCCTTCACTGTACAGGAGTGCTTAATTTTTACAAAAACTATCAGCTCAAATACAGCAAAATCTCTCATTATTGTAATTCAACCATCAGAGGCAGGGAGAGTTGCATACAGAGTACACAAAGTAGAACTAGATATTTCAGCATAGACAGGATAAGATTTTCCACTTTGCTTTCAAATACAGTTGTTTATCCAAGAGATATGTTTTGTTTTCAAGCGTGACAGGTGAACAAGGGTTAGAAATGCGAGGCAGTAAGAGGTTTACATTGAAAGGATAACCTGTTCACCTCTCACTATTTTGCCACAGAAAAACTACCAGAACTTGAGTCCAGGGAGATCTAGTCGGTCTGCATTTGCTTACAGCAGTTCTGCTTCTCCAGTCCACTTGTACTATTGACATTACATTACTAGTTGGTTACAACAAACCAAACAGATTTCACTGTCCCACAGAAACTAGAAGCATTTAAACTACTTAAATGAATGGTCTTTCAGCAACTGCATTTGTGTTCACCGCAGAAAGAAGAGGAAATTTGAAAGTAACAAGTTGATCATTACTATGCTGTGGTAAAACAGATTAAATCTCTCTGTTTACAGATGATTCCATCGGGAAATCTTTCCCCATCTTTTTTGTATTTGGTAGACTGCCTCAAAATGGTAAGCTTTGAGTATTATACACAGAAAGCTGCTTCTTTAAAGTAGTCCTTCAAAATACTCATCCTTTCTACTTCAAACAACAATTTAATAGCAATTCTATCATGTTGTCACATGCATTTTCCTAAAAGCCCTTTGCCTCTCCAAATGTTATGAGAACTTTGTAGCCATTTTGTCAAACAACATCTGAAGTATCTCTTGGACTTCCACCACAATTTACGAGTCTCTGTATCTATGAAAAACAAGTTTATACAAGGGTTTGGGTTTTTTTTTACTCTGAAGTATTTGGAAAAGTTAAGGAAGGTAATTTTTTCCATTTGTCTATGATGTAAACACAAAAGAAACAACCCATTCTTTTATCCAGTTCAACGAAAATGACCATTTTCCTTCCCCAACAAAGGGGGATTATTTATATTTATATTATATTTTACACTATTAACTGTCTCAGATCTGCTCATAGTGTTCATGCTATAAATGAAAATATATACTATTTAATGTTTTTAATCAAGTAGCTATAGGTATGACAAAGTTTAATAAGTAGTATATTCTTGTACATTTTTTTTTCATTTTGAAGCTGTCTTAATATACATGAACGGCACTACTTTTTCATGAAATTAAAATAGAAGATCACTGCACCAACAGTGATTTGCTGTTCCAGCATTCCCTGGAATCAGAGTAGAGTCCACTCAAACACTACCTCTGAAAAAACAGAGGCTGTGGCCACCAAGTCCTCAGCACCCACTGTTTTCCTTCTGTGGATCCATTCCCACTGCAGATTACTTGGTAATATAGATACAGCCAAAGTTTTCCCAACCTAAAGTAGTTTTTAGTCCTCTGGTTGTGAAATGTGATACATGCCATGATCTCAATGTTTTCTTTGAAATAATTAAAACAGTTCTCACTCCAGCCAGGTTAATCCCACTAGAAGTATGTTCCATGAAAATTAATTCCATGATACCCAGACAGATTTTTTCCAAAACCTGCCTCCTAAGGATAGTAAAACCGCTCAGATAAAAATCACTAACAACAAGAAGGGACTAGATATAAGAAACTCTTTTGTAGAAGACAGTAAGCTCTTCCATGGGGCTGAGACCACGCACTTCTTGAGCAATTTTAACTTCCAAAACTTTAAGGAGCCTGTAACCTCCTACTGCATAAGGACCTCCTGCCTTTGAGACTCCATAGTAAGCAAATTAATAACCACCTACTTACCTTAACAGGGAATGCACAGAATAATTATGTTCCACAAATAAATTCTCAAGAACAACTTACAAGAAGTACAACTTTCTCATTTAGATAAAAAGTATTTTAATTACGCGGTTCAATCGTAATGTGTTATGGGAAAGCACTGCTTTGGAGCCAAGAGGTAAGGATCAGATAGCATAATGAAAGGCTGACGGCTCTTTAATTCTCTCTCTTAACTATTCATGCTACTAAACTGGTTGAGATATATTTGGAAAGCAGAATTCAGTCATCCTGCTTCAGAGTTCTCTGATTCAGACTCCAGCAAGGCCTGATGGAAGACAGCTCCTCAAGCAGGATACTCAAATAAACTGAAACTCCACAGCTTTTTGTCACCTTGGTAAGAGAGCTTGCACCTTAAGGTCCACTGCTAATGAAGCTGGTTTTTCTAAGCTCTTGTATGAAATTGTACCTTACTTATATAGAATCAATATGATCAACTACTCTGAAAAGAAACACAAACTTACAATAAAACCCCTGTGAATTGCAACTGCATTAACACAGCCCTCAGCTTTCTAATTGTTCCACTCAGCACATTTGTATGAATTGGTGCTGACACAGAAATACTGTCCTAAATAAAAAGTCCTGAATATATATCCATGTAGGTACAAAACTTGCATATGGTATGACAATGCCGATATTAGGCCAATATACATGCCGTTGTCACACGCATTCAACTTTCCTGCAAGGTAAACACTCTTCAGCCTACTGACTTTAGCTCAAAGTGCAACAAATTACCTTGTAAGCAACAAACCCCACCATGTTTCTTTTAACTGTCCTCCCCGACAAGTTTTGTTGGCATTCCAACTTTTCTCTTTATTCACTCAACTCTGTTCTCTCTTTGTAGGATGGCTGAGGTTTAGGACTTGATGTGACCCCAGACACAGTTTTGGAAAGTATAATACAGAAATACTGATGTATACCATGACACACACTGTCCAAAATTTGCTGCCTTCAGCAGAGCTGCCTTGTAAGTCTGTCCCTACACTGCCCGAAAGCCTGCATTTAAGGTTGTTTCTAGAGAGCCCATTAAGCCTGCAATGCAGAAAATCACTTTTTCCAGAAAGGCACCAAGTCTTAAACTGAAAACATTGACAGATGAACAATTTATCTCTTCCATTAGAAGGTTTCCACTCGCTCACCACGCTACAAAGATTTAGATGCTTCTTAAAGTACTTGTGTAACTCACAGTAACTTTAGCTTATTATTTACCATCACTCTTCTGATTACGTAAAGCTGTAATTTGCATTAATTGCTATTCTTTCTTTCCACCACTTGTTACATGAGACTGTTTTTGCTAAATTTGTTATCTTTTTTCAGCTTTGGGAAAGTAGCCCTTTTGAATCACCAAACATATACATCAGGGGTTGCTTATACTGAACATCATTTTCTAAGCAACCAATAGTTTGTCTTGAACTTCACTATAACAGCCCAAAATTTCCTGGACTAGGAAATCATACTTCAGTCATATTTTATATGTTTCAATACATTCTGTAATGTAAAATAATTATCTATATTTTTAGAAACTAACATTATGTTAATACCAGCTGCATAAGATCTTCAGAAGACTACTGTACTGAAGAATTTCAGTTTGAGACACATCTTCCTCTATATTACATTAAGTGCTTAAGGAGTAAATAATTCTTTTCTTTATTAAGCATTTTAAAAATTTTATTTAAAGAGTTGACAGCTAATTACATATAATCTCTCTTTGCTCTCTTCTTCCTTCCAATACTATTTAAGGTCTTTTCACATTTCCCAATAGATTAACTTTTCTCAAGTACAAAGTCACACTGATCCTATTTCATCATCTATATCAGTTATGACTCCTGGAGGAGACAGAAGCCAGACTGTAAGAATAAACACAGAGAGCCTGTCTCTATTCCTAAATGCATTAAAAATCCTTCCCATACAACAAGCTGTTGTTGACAGCTATCTGCAGGTAACTTAAGTTAAAGAAATGTGTTTCCAGTCTTCTCTATATTGGAAGCAAACTCTGAGAAGGTATTTTGAAATCTGGGATTTGTCAAGTCAGAATGGTTACATTAATATTACCGTTAATGTTGCTGCACTGCAGCAAAGTAAGATCTCCTTAATACCAAAGAATGATCAAGTCACATGAGCACAAATTCTGCAACTGCAATATTTACACAGAACTGGCATATAAATAACTACACTTGTGCCAATTTTCATGCGCTTCCATAATTTGCTCACATTATTCAAGTTTCTGTTACTTTCAGTCTTCTGATTTTAGTATTTATTTCAAAACACTAAGCTTTACAGTTACTTAAATATACACTCTGATGTATTCACAAATAAATTTAAAACTCTTCTAGCTATGAAAAAAAGGTCAAAAAGGTAATGCTGCAGTTTCAAAACCTGAAAGTTAAAGTTACCTCCAAACTTTGACTTTTTTCTTTTCTTTAAACATGACTTTGGAAGCGCCCCCTCCCACCATCCTGAATGCTTTGAGTTGCTGGTAACAAAGACTAAGTGGGCTTTAACATTATTTATGAGACCTGGAGTACAAGAAAGAAACAAGCAAACCACATACTGCCACGTACCTTTCAAAGCATGCTTTGTCTCCTCTACAGGCAACTCAAATCTTCCCTATTAATAGACTTGACTGCAGTTTTCTGTGGATCCCTTTACAGTCTTTATATAATTTAGGAAGGAAAGGCCAAAGGAATAACTTTCTGTGATAATGATCGTAACAGGAATCCTTATTTACTAAAATTGTAAGACTTTCCACATGAAACGACTTTTTTCAGTTCTCTGGATTCAATTCACAAGCTTTGCAGACTGAGGAGGAAATCTAAATGCAAAAAAAGAAGCCATGGATTTTCTATTTAAACACAGGTTAAGATGCAAAAGCAAGGCTACCACAGCTCTTTTTCCAAAGTATCAAATAAAATACAAAGACACAGAAGAATTGTTTTTATTAGTACGTTATCGATCATAAAGTCTTGACAATGTTAAAAAAAATTAAGAATATGTAAGGGCTGTATAGATTAAAACTAAAATAATTTCTAAAGCATGTCTTCATTTTATATTTACAGTTTTTTGGAAACCCCAAGAAGAGTGTCTCATGGTACATATCAGGGCACTTTCCTTGTAACATGTCTCCATTTTAGCTAGGCATCAGCGTGATCATCCTGCAGGACAAACAAAATTCTACCCTTCATAAAAAATGAGTACGACACCACACTGCTACTAAGTTTTCTGCTGTGTTGCATGCACACACTTCTGCAAACCTTATGTATCATCCATGCATCAGACATAATACACTGCAGATTTATTCCACTGCCTAAAGGAAATCAAACCTATTATGTCATTATTCAAGTGTTCAAATTTAATTTTCTTACAGTCTTAAGTCTACATTAGGAGCTTATACTTAGTTTAAACTTCCAGATGCACAGTAAGTAATTAGCTCTACACAAAAATGGCTGACCTTGGTAAGATGGTGTCTCCAATGCTCCTTGCATCACACACTATTTTTGTGCTTCCCAAACTTTCCTTTGGGAATGCTAAATACATGTTCCTATTTGTCTCTGCAGAGCCATACTGCTCAATAGTTTAGTAGCATAAGGTTTGACAGCTGGCTTTTCCAATTAAGTTATTTAGATGTTATGACAGGTCAGACATGGCTTCTCCTCTCCCCTGCTTAAAAAAGGACATTTCTAGGAATGTACTTAAATTGTTTTGTGCGGATAAACACAGTGCTGGCTTAAATGGCCTCTAAAATATACCAGTAACTAGTTACAAGTAAAAGCTTCTCCAGATGTGTAAAGCGTAGTACAATTTGGTTTCCTAAATGTTCTTTGCAGCTGATGAAAGCTTCTACGTGAAATGTTATTTAAATACAACAAATGATTAAAAAAAATTCTTTAGAAATTAAATCTAGATTTGTAACATTGCCCCTAAAATTAACTATTACACAAAAGTCTTCCATTTAAATTCAACATGAGTCTTTGAACATTGTACAGAGGAGCTTAACATAAAAACATATCAGAAGGAGCTGTATTTTACAAGTCAGCATTGTCATCAGCATTGTCATCATTACAAATCAGCATGTATTTCAAAAGCATGTCATTGATTTCCTTTGAAAATATTAGAGACAACAATAATAAAAGCCACACAGACTTTGGAAACTTGTTCTATGCAATAATTGTTATTGTTAACATCTGCTCTAAACACAAGCTAGAATATAAACCTTAATAATGTCAATGAAAATTCCAAGATCCAATCATGACTTTACAAAAAAAAAAAAATCCAATTTGTATGAAATGTTCCATGCCTGCTATGGAGCCAAAGGCAATTTTTAGCTTGGTTACATTTGAAAAGGAATCCCTGCGGTCTTGGCCAGCTCCACTCCCTTCTCTATCAAGCTGCATTAAAACAAGCAGGCATGTAAAAAGGCAGAGTGCCACATTAGTGCCATCCTCTGCTTGGTTCTCTGTGGCTCCTGGCTGCTCACTGAGGACATGTATAATTTGACACCAGCTATAGGCGTCCCTTTTCCAGCTGACTGGTAGGGGACAGGAAAGCAATAGGGGACACCAACAAACTCCCAATACTGTGGGACCAGTTAACACAGAGGACATGAAGAGGCATCGCAGGCCACTGCAGTGTTGGTACAGGCCTAAATCTTAGTCTAATGAAAATAAGCAACCTTCTTAACCAGAGAAGACTTCAAGTTGAAAGGCCTTTCAAGAAAGCTACATGTGCAAACCGGAGAAGTAATGTAGATGGTCTTCCACTCTCCCCTAGCCAAGCAAGAGCAAAGAAACAAAACCAGTTCTTACTTTCACTTGGGTTCAATGGTTTGACTGTTGCAGCTTATCATTAGCTAATATTCAACATATTGAACAAAGACCAATCAGCCAGTAATGGGAAAATTGCTAGAAAGCAAGCATTCAGGAAGGGTACCAAACTAGTAATTACAGCATAAACACAGCTTCAGCAATGCACAAACTGAGGCAATGGGATTCACCTGGTCTCTCTAGGGAAAGAAGAGACCCATTACTTCCAGATTACCCTAGCACACACTGACCACTTTGCTTCCTTCACTGATGAACGTCCATTATCTTATACTTGCTTTGTTAATTGTCTGCCTTGATAGGGAGTTACAAATCCAGTCTCCCTAAAAAAAGGTCCCAGCTGAGAGGGGAAGAGGACAGTAATAGGCAGACCCAACCGCGTAAAACAACCATCAAAATCCAGACTGCAGCAGCGCTCTGCCTACCCGAGCAACGACTGCTTCACTTCCCTACAAAGGGGATAAAACACGCGTCTCCTATCTTAACACATAACTCGTTTGTCACACAAAAACAAAGCAAGCCTCAATTTGTGAATGTTACAGGGTGACCACTGAGCGTAAGGACTTCTGACAGGCTGCTCAGATTAGGAGACCCCCCTAGCTTTCAAACCCCATCCTGCACAGTGCCAGGAAGCCTCAACACCCTTGCAGGTCAGAAAAATTAGGAGCAACTCATCATTTAGCTAGCTTTTAGTAAGGACCGGGACTATCCACACACTGCCATGTGAAAGCTTACCTTACAGTTTCTGGTACAAACCACATCGTATTGACTTTAGCTTGGTATGTGTTCTCAAGCTGTATCGAACAAATTTAAATTTGCCAGCCATTCAACTGAAATCATTTACTGCTGCTTCTGAATTTTTACTTTCTGTTACATCAGCGTGGCTTCACAGCCAGTGAAGCAGGCTTACATCCTAAAAATACCAGACAGATTGTAATGGCCGCTTCTAAAATCCTTCCAAATGGCCTAAATCCTTCCAATCCAAACTATTCTATGATTCTATCATACCAATGAACTTCAAGAACAAGCACAGAAAAGCCTATACTTAAAATCTTACATATAAGATATACTTAAAAGTCTTCTACAAGAATTGACTGTTTTCTCACACTCAGAATGCCCCTTTAGAGAAAGATGTCACATCAAGAGGAGGAAGGCAAAGGATCCCAGTTCAGTTTCTCTTCAAAGAGGTCACCATCTAACAGGTCATCCACAACACAAATTTTGGAGATTTTCAAAAAATGCTGCTGATATTTTGGAACATAGAATGTACTAAACTACTTGCTTTACATAATCATAGACAGATTACTCTCCCATTACACCACCCCTAAAAGGTCATTTTAATGATACTTCTTTATGCTTCATATTGCATTAACAAACATTAAACTAAAAAGCCTACTGAAAGTTAGCTTTTTTTCTCTCCTTAGACAAGACTTTGACACTTGTTAGCACAGTAAGAACTCAAAGTTGAACTACTGAGCCTTGTTTTACTGTATACACAAATTAAATTATGCCAATATATATAATGCTAATACATTTTCTCAATTTTAATCCTCTGAGATGATATCAATAAAATATAAAGCCAAAAGAAAAATGAGTCAAAAGAACTTTGAATATATTTGGACTGTATAAAATAGAACATAGTTCTACCTCTCTCCAGCCAGTTTACCAACATGTTAGTTTTTCAAATTTTTTTATATTTACACAGACAGAGGTCATAATACAAAAAGATTTGCTTGCAAATCTGAATGTAGCAGTTGAGAAATGAAGTTTTGTCTTTTAACAATAGAAATTGAAGAAATTGCACTTTTTGAGGAGTTTAAAACTCTACAAATTATTTGAAGCAACAAGATTCTTGTCATATAGCTGTTTGGTGTTTAGTAGATGAAAAATTATATTTATCTGTAACTCCATTTAAGTACCTGTACTATCACCGTGACTGCAAGTGCAAGCCAAACTCTCTCCTCCGCATGTCTTTGCTACAAGTGGTTATCCCTGGCATAGTTAATTACTTTACAGATTAAGAGTTTTCTACTTCTGCAGTCTTCAATTTTATCTTCTACTCTCCATAAAATTAATAGCTCTTTCCAAAGTCTTCGGTAAGAATAACTTTTCTTTATACCCTGATGATACATCCTGATGAAGCTTACAAAAACACAATATAATAAAAACAGAAACTATTAAACTTCTAAAGCTGTTTGTTTAACCCTCTACATTTTAAAGGTGTGGATTAACCCCTCAATATTTTTTTTTTTTTTTTTTTTTGGTAACATTTGCCAAACAAAGTCTTAAAGTCATGTTTGGGGGCTTTTTTCCCCACTATATCCAGCAATTAGTTTATTCCAGCAAAGACAATAATTCCGCATCATTAATTCTCCAAACATTAGCTGATCCCTATTGCCTTGCATTTATTACTACCTACTGCTATTATTTATTTAAATCCCTTGAAACCTCATTTGTTTCCATGTACATAGGTAGATCAAACTAAGTGGAGCGGGGAAAGTCTTTGGACAAGTAGTCTACCTGAGACTAGAACGAGGCCTCTGAAGAGGCTTGCATAGCACAAGCACTCCATATGCAGACCTACACCTCCCACATCAACTGAGCAACAACCCACCTCCTCAAGTTGCTCAGCAATTCCTCTGCTAAAGTAAGTGGCAGATACTAGTCTGCTCAACCAGTCCATTCCAGAAGCATCAAAATCTTGATTTTGCTGTGTTTTGTCCAAAGATGAAGGAGCAGTGATGCCAAAGAGCCACAGAAATCTGCACTATGAACAGAGAAAGCTTCATGCCAAACAGCATTTTAATTTATTTTGTTAAAATATTTACCAAATAAGGAACTTAATCCAGCACTTCAGTAAAGAAGTGAAGGATGGCAGAGGAAGTATGGAAAATGAGAGGGTGAAGACAGGAAGGGCATGCCCCGTGAAAGTTAGGAAATCCCTCCACCAAGTTAATACACCGTTTTTATATTTAAGAGGAAGGGTATTGATAAAACACACTGCAACAGAAATTAGGATTTTAATCTAAAGACAACTTTTCTCATTAGCTTCAGAAAGTGTTAGTATTTTGCCTTGGTTACAGATTGAAACATAAATCATGCAAAGGTTTAATAATTTTCATAAACTGTCTGATATGATCCCAGATTTCTGACAGCCAAGTAACTGGCTCAACAAGTGTTGTCCCATAGGGGATCTCAGTAGCTCTCCTCCCACACCCCCCTTTTTACCAAAGTGATAAAAATACCCCAACAGAAATCTGTAAAATATCATGCTTAACTTCATCCATCCAGGCAACAATGGAAAACTAATAATCAAAAAAAAAGCCCTCTCTCTGGAGACAGAGAAAAAGTAGATAGTGCAGAGATTATACTTTACCTACTGGTGTCATACCGGGATCTGAAAATGAAAGGCATTTTAGTTGAACAACAAAACAACTCCTCCATAATACAGAAAAGCTAGTCTCACTAGTTCATTACTGGAACCAACGTAGACACAAGGCAGCTCTTCTACTGTCTCTCCCTTTCAAATACAACTTACGTTAAAAGCCAGTAACGTTACATACTCAAGTCCTCCAAGTTAGTAAATGCTGAGCTGAGATTGCCTGCAAAACTTCACATTATGCCCCTATATACGCACCATAATACAGCCTCTAATTACTTGATCACTGTTTTAACTTTCTAGATACGAGATTGTGTTATATTGTTTTCTTATCATTAATTAGTGATCATAAGTCTCCATGTCTTACTCATTGGACCAACCCAGAATACTAAATTTTCAGTTTCCCTTGCTAAGATTTTAATTATGTTAAGCACGATAAAGTTATTCATAAATATTCAAACTTGCTTCAATGAGATGAGGGAGTGGTGTAACTTTCATCTTACAGGTAGAGGCAAAAAGTTAACAACCAAAAGTCTTCATTCCCTTTAGCTGACTTGTTTTGTTCTCTTCTCTCTAGCTCTCCTTAGTAGAATACAGGACACTTAGTTTTGTACTTCAGAGAGTCACACAATAGGTACCAGTATGGCAAACATCAACATGCTAATACACACAAAACCACACACACACAGACTTTTCCATAGAGGGAACTACTGCACACTTATGAACAGATACTGTGTAAGGAGTTAATATTGAAAACTGATCGATTACAAAGTCTAGGGAAAAGAAAGACATCACGCAACATCTACTTTAGATAGAATACCTGTAAGTACTCAGCTAGCCACCAGAGACCAAATGGTGCTATATCCATAGGTGAACAGGAGGAACGTTTATCCTTTCCAAATATTCAAGAGCAAAAAAGGAGAGCAGTTTTTATCTAGAATGCTTGAGACAGTATTTTGATGGGGCCCACATTAACTAGTATTGCCATATCAACTTTTGTATTGTGGTTGTCCAAGGTGAACCAGCTATTAGACTCAATTTTCTCTGACAGAGAGAGGCAAAAGTATTGGCCTTTGCAGGAAAAAAACCCATGGTCCCTTCCTTGCATTTCTAGTTTGCAGCATTTTCCTGGCCCTGCACGCCTGAGTAGACAGCTAAATAACCACTTAAATACCTTGGAGAAGGAGGAAAGAAGGCTTACAAGCAATTGTATGATTAAAGTAACTCAAACACAAGTTTTTAGAAGAAAGCACCACTAATATCCCATAGGCACATATCAGATTATAGAATTTGTCCCTTGCTTTAAGACCTGTAACATCTATTCTCTCCTGACGTAAGACTTTATTTTTAGTTAGCTATAGATGATCTCATATAAATACATCTGGCCCAGCAGAAACCAGCTGCAATATGCAACTTTTATCAACTTAAAATTTTTTTGTTCTTATTCTCTACCCTCCCCTTCCCCAGCAATCTCACTCCTTCCTTCCTCAAAATGGACTGAGCTCTACTCCCTCATGTGGGCAACTGAGACGATTCAAATACTGTGACTGGGCTTATATGCCATCATCGTCTGTACTTTCATCAGTACAAACTCAGGTATAATCTAAACTTTAAAGTCTAAGCACAAAAAGTTAAAAACCTTGTAACTGTGGTACACTTCCTAGTTGTTAAAAATAATAATAGTAAAAAAAGTGAATGTACACATTTCCCTCCTCATCCTCCACACCCTACTTGAAGGCAAGTACCATTGAAAAATGATTCTCTGCAAATGTGTCTTCCAGTGTTGAATAATCAAACTCCAGAAAACTACTGCAGTTAACATTAGTTTACAAAAAAATAGTTCTATTAAATGGACCATTTAAATTCATTGTGTTAAATACTTTCCCATTCTGACACAGTATTTTGAAGTCTGAGTCATAGTTAGGATTACAGTATTTGAGGCAGGCAACTGAAAACAGAAAAGCTAATACCCATCAGCCTAGCTATTTTTCTATATACTGTTTGTCTATTAGCATTTCAAAGGACCTATGAATTAGAAATCAGCCATCTCCAGATGTACAGTGGGACTCTGGTTACTCAAAAAAAATTACAAATTATGTCAGGAAGTCCAAGAAAAACCAATCTGTATTTCAAAAAATTATTTAATGCAATAGTTAATGACTATGTTGTTATAGCTTGCAAAATGCTTTTTAAAATCACAAGTGATTTAAAAATGCTCACACACACGTTTGCACTTATGGCAACACATACAGACTCATCTTAGAAATTGTTTATTATTACATGGGTAGTCAGCATCCCCACTACAGTAGATTTTGTGTGGTTTTTTAATACCCATAAAAAAAATTTAATATAACTCTTACTCTTCTGTTTCTCAAAACAAATAAGCACAGTAAGGTTACAGTTTAGAAGTTAGCTAGTGTTACCAGAAGCCAGACAGAACATTCATTTCTAGGAGAACAAGTTGTGGTGGGTTGATGCTGGCAGGGTGCCAGGTGCCCACCAAAGCTGCTCTATCACTCCCCTCCTCAGCTGGACAAGGGAGACAAAATATAACAAAAGGCTCGTGGGTCGAGATAAGGACAGGGAGAGATCACTCACCAATGACCGTCACGGGCAAAACAGACTCGACTTGGGGAAATTAGTTTAATCTATTGCCAATCAAACCAGAGTAGCGTCATGAGAAATAAAACCAAATCTTAAAACACCTTTCCCCCACACCTCCCTTCTTCCCAGGCCCAGCTTCACTCCCAAATTCTCTACCTTCCCGAGCCCCCCACCCCCTCCCGCCCCAAGCGGCACAGGGGGATGGGGAATGGGGGTTACGATCAGTTCCATCACACCTTGTCTCTGCCACTCCTTCCTCTTCAGGGGCAAGACAGATCACACTCTTCCCCTGCTCCAGCCTGGGGTTCCTCCCACAAGAGACAGACCTCCACAAACTTCTCCAGCGTGGATCCCTCCCACAGGCTGCAGTCCTTCAGGCACAGACTGCTCCAGTGTGGGTCCCCCGCGGGGCCACAGGTCCTGCCAGCAAACCTGCTCTAGTGCAGGCTTCCCACGGGATCACAGCCTCCTTTGGGCACCCATCTGCTCCCGCTTGGGGTCCTCAATGGGCTTGGTGTCTGCAGAGGTGTTTCTATCACATGTTCTCACGCCTCTCTCTGCCTGCAGTTTCTGAGCCCCAGCAACTTTTGTTTCTGTTCTTAAATACGTGATCCCAGAGGCGCTACCACCATCGCTGATGGGCTCGGCCTTGGCCAGCAGCGGGTCTGCCTTGAAGCCAGCTGCCATTGGCTGTATCGGACACAGGGGAAGCTTCTAGCAGCTTTTCAAAGAAGCCACCGTTGTCCGTCTGTGTCCGTCCAAGTGTCCGTTTCCCCCCCCACCCCCGCTACGAAAACCTTGCCACGTAAACCCAATACACAAGTGCTTCATATTTTGGCACAAGCTAGTTCATTAGCAGCTTGAGAGTAAAAGCAGAACAGCAGCTTTCTGCAATAAACACCTACTATGTTATCTGAATACAAAGCATGTTTTGGATGCAGCAGAAAAAGGGAATATTTTAATATATGAATTACAAAATGCAAAATTTTCCATTCTGATCCCTCAAAACATGTAGTTGAATACATTAGAGAAACAAATTTACACAGTGAAAATATAACTAACTTCCTTGGGAATAGGCTTCCGTTTTGCGGATGCATTAGGGGCTTTGAGTTTTAGAAGGAAGCACTTGGAGAGAGCTGAAGGTTAGAGTTTGTTTTCTCTGAATATTTGTTGCAGGGAATATAGGCTCTTTAGAAGAAATGTGCTTTTTTGTTGGCTCTCATTTTTCCCAGCAGACAATAGCTGCTACTGTCCAGCGTTTAAACGACCTTTGGCCTGCCCTCCTACTTTGTTTCCCTTAGGAATGCCATTCATCCTTTTGTAACACATTGCAACTCATTATTGCCTTATTTTTTCCTGCCACTTTTGTTCTGGTCTTTAAAACAGAACATATACACTCTTTCAGTCTAAGGAAAAAAAAAAAATTAAAAGGAAATCGTTAGGACTTGGGAGAATGCTCAGAGACAAATACTCATGTTATACTCCAACATAACCTGAAAGAGTTTTTACCCCATAAACTTACCAAAAGTACTCAGAGACTTAGTGAACTAACTGTAAACACAATGAAATACCACATTAAAACACAGAATTTAAGGATATTTCTATTTTCTCTCATTATTTCTTCTCTCTCATTGCTCCCTTATCTTCATCAACATTTCATCACACGTTTGTAAGAGAAAATGATTGCTCCCCCAACCATCTCAGACCAACCTATATCTGATCTTCATATACTCACACCTTTCCTTAGGAACTCCGAATTTATTTAGTAGAGGCATAACCCTTATCTACACTAATAGAGTTTTCACAACATATTCGCACTGTTACTATTGCTGCTTCTGATACACTGGCACTGAAGAACAAAGGCAGACCTCCCGCTTCTGTAACACACTGATGCAGCTGAGTCAGTATTAGCAGAGACTGAACTTTTTTTAGCAACCACTGCTCACATATACAGAGGTACAGTAAGTTTTTTTGAAAATGTCTTAGAAAAAGTACCTGAAAAACATAATTTTAACTTAATAGTCTAAAATACAAATTACCTTCCGCCTTCTCAACTACTATACAAGAATGGCATTTTCACAGCCAGCAATACAGACTAATAAAATTTTCCTTGACCACAGTTCTTTGCCTAAAAGTAGTACAGATATTGGTAATAAAATACAAAAACATCCAAAATTTACAGGAGAATGGCACCTGCAAAAGCTCAAAATTTTAATTTACCCTAGAACTCCTACATATTAAAATATACTTTGGTAATCAAACCTAACTCTCAGAAATACATAGAGTGGGGATAGAAAGATTAAAATAAGTGTTTTGAATAATCCTTTTTAAAAATAAACATTACATACAAACAGTTATGAAAAACTTACTGTTACAAAAATGTTACAAAACATTATTAATAACACTGTTCACACACTGATAATTTAGTCAACCCAGTGAGAAAGGCACAATTTAAATCAATGTCAGAAAAAAAAGAAAAAAAAAAAAAAAAAGGGGGGGGGGGTTTCTAGAGGATGTGGATGAGGAGACACTGAAAAGATTCAAGATTAAAACCATCTACTATGAACTAGCGACCCTGGAGGGAAAAACGGTTTTTCTCCTTTTCTTTTAGTTCACCAGATATTTCTCCCCGTGCCTGTGCTACACACTAGCAAGAAAAATGAAGCCTTTGTTTCCCCTTTTCCTTTTATTTATAGTTCTGTAGCTCCAAAAGCTCACAGTCTCATGCAATGAAAACTGCCACTGGAAACACTACAACATCATGTCAAATCACACAACGAGGTACTTTCATATCATGTCAAACTACTCGCTGTGGAAAACCAGAGGCCTCTCTTATGAAAGGATAGCTGATATGTTGAACATGGCATTTCATTCTTTATCCTTTTTATTTTCTGCTTTTTTCAATCCCACTTAATAACCCAGCTGCCAGTCACCGTACCAGTCACCAGTAAGACTGTTTCACATAACTGTGTTAGCTGGTTCCTGCTGCTGAAGCTAACATTGGGATTTGAAATGGGCTCTCGTGAAACCCATCCCTCAATTCAAAACATCTCAACTTTCGCAAACAAATAGGTGCAAAAATCATCCCAAATCATTTACAGCTTTGCCAACTGGCTCCTCATTCCTCAGGCTGAAACTCTGTTTTGCATAGCTGCTCCTCTTGTCCACCTTCCAGCTGCCTGCTGGGATGAGCAATATTTACCATCTTACTCTTCAATCAGAGGGTAACAAAGAACCCCATGAGTTAAAAGGGGACCAATTCCCATTCCAACAGGAGTATTTGAACTAGTGTCTTCAGGGGAAAAATTCAAATAGCCTCCTACATACTCACCAAAACTTGACATAAGAATAGCTTTAATCTTTTAGATGCAACAGTGAAAAGCTCCAGCCACTTCAGAGGAGAAGCAGTCAACAGTCTAATAGTGTGCATCTTCTCTATAGCCCAGCTGCTAGCAGCACAGAAACCTGCTCTGCCGTGAGTTTTCTTTCTGGAAAACTGTTCAGCATTTTAATGCTGTAACACAACAATGTGAGTCACTCTCTTCGAGGGCATGGTTTCATTTCAGATTAACAGGAACCACGGAAAAATTACATTTTACAATTACAGTCTTAAATTTCGTGTTCATACGTGAACATTTGGGATTAGCTGCACACAGGCCTAAATGCTTGCAGAACAGTGTAAAGGATGTGCAGGACGAAGGTTCAGGGGGTGATTATACCCAGTCCTACAACTAAAGACAACTCTTCTGCCTAGCTAGTAAAAATTAAAGTTTTAGTGCTTTTTCCAGCATGGAGATGAGGGAAGACTAAATTCCTTTTAAATAATACTGCTTTTACAAGTTTACATGGCTTGCACGTTGTGATAGCCTTCAATCAAAAATGATTTAAAAAAAAAAGAATTCTAAATTCTTTTCTGCACAACCCCACGTGTAAGGTCACATATGCACAATCCATCCGACAAACAGTAATTCTCATCATATTTAGTGTGATTTGAACTGCACTCAATTTTTACACTGGAAGAACTACAGACAATACAGTTTTCTCCTTAAAGTATCACATTATTCTAACTACCTCTAACAAAAAGCTTTTGGCTACCACCGGACGACAAATAATGCAAACTAAAACCACAAGAATGTCTAATTAAGAAGAACTGGAAAATGACAGAACTCACTGCAGTTTGCTTTTTTCCTTTACTAAAATGGGTACTTTTTTGAAGGAAAATACTGGGCAGAAGGAAAAATAAAGTGTATGATGTTAGGACATTCTACAATAATTAACAATTGAAAGTTCAAAAAAGAACTGAAAATGTCAACCTCCTTTAGACATACCTGCTGGAAGTTCCCAGTACTTACGAAAAAAAGTCTGCTTTTGAAGGACAAGATTATAGTATGAGACACAGCTAACAGACTGTACACTTTTCCCATGTTTCAATGGGAAGAATGAAGAATAAAGTTGAAAAAAGAAAAACCTTAATTTTTAAATTTCTTAATTCAAAAGTGAAATTTACCTTAAAAAAAAGTAGTCAAATATGGGGGTCATTGAAAAGATTTTCACAGAATACAGAAATTTAAGTTTTTGTTGATTTAGGGGCTTTACTTCAAGTAGTAAATGAGCTTAAAAAAACCACCCACAGTTTAAACAAAAATATTGCATGCCACAGCTCATTGTTTACATTTTCTGTACCAAAATTTGCCTACAGCAACCCAAAACATTTGCTCCTATTCCTATGTTAGATATTTGTAGTTACTCATAATAGCATGAGATGCTAATAGTTAGACTTCAAATAAGGAGAGCAAAACCTCTGAATTTTATCAGTTGTGATTATTAGAAGTGACAGGGCATAATGCTTCTTGTGCTTCCTCTGATCACTTGAGTGAAATCTGATAGCACCTTTAACGTCATACTTTGAAACAATGCATACATACTGACTTTTAGGAAAGATCACAGATCATAGAATGGCTTGGGCTGGAAGGGACCATCAAAGGTCATCAAGCCCAACACCCCTGCAGTGAGCAGGGACACCTTCAACTAGATCAGGTCACTCAGAGCCCCGTCCAGCCTGGCCTTGAATGTTCCCAGGGATGGGGCTTCTACCGCCTCTCTGGGCAACCTGTGCCA
>JAVKLA010000053.1:2666620-2682022 GCA_034782735.1 Sagittarius serpentarius | reverse complement strand
CTTCTTGCCCTTCAGTTTGACCAGCAGGTCTCGACTCAGCCATGCCAGTCTCTTGCCTTTCCTGCCTGTTTTCTTACGGGTTGGGATCACAAGATTATGCTATAGAATTTTTGCCACTAACGTGTTCATGTACACAGTTGGTTATTTCAACTCTTTCTGTTCCATAGGATAAAACTTTCTGGATTTTAACCTCCAGATTGCATTAACTAGTCCAAAATCAAGCATCAAGCTCTGTGGGTTAATCATGCTTATTACTGATTAATTTAAGAATATCTGGCCTTAAAAAAACACCATGCCAAGGAAAAAAAGTCCTATTTGTACAAATGGTAGCAAACCAGTTAGAAGAAACCTGTATATCTACCACATATCTTAGGAAACACTCATTATAAAGTTAAATTTGTATAGCTAAATTCTCAAAAAGATCAAGAAATTAACTAGGCAGAGAAGTTTGATTCTCTTGTATTATATATTATAACATATAGAAAACTTAATATTGAAACTTGGGTAATCTCTGTTTTCAGATTTTTACTGCTACTGTAAGGTTCTATACTTAATCCATAGCATGCTCCGCAGTGATTTAATATGTACTTCTCATGTGACTGATGGAGGTTTTACCAATCTAAACAGAGTAAATCAAAACACACATGTATCCAAACTTATAAAAACTGTATTATAAGATGACATAATGCAAGTAATTAAGGGTTGCACATAAAAAAAGGGTAAAGACAAGGCTGTATTCCAGTTTAATTATAACTGAGGTGAATACTCAACCGCATATTAGTAAAGCTGTACACATACAGCTAGAATAAGAAAAATAACCATTTTTCTGTCTACTGAATGTATAATAGAAATATTTAAACATTAATAAAAACATTCATAAACACAGCACCCTACACAGTTAATCTAATATATGCTAAAAAAAAAAAAATCTGTTTTAGATTGCTATAATCTACAGGAGTTTTGTAACCAATTTTGCCAAGACTTGCCTATGTTCTTTTAATACCCTGCTTGCCATTAGGAAATTTCTGTTCATTCCGTTTCATTAGTACAATGATTTCCATTTCAACAAGTGTGTAGATACAATCTTTAAAAAACTCATTTATGAGCAAGCAACCTTAATTTCTTGTGTTACAGAATTCAAGAGCAACACATATCATCTGAAAAATACCACACAATATTCTAGCATAAACACCATCAATATGCAGCACTTCCATGTTTGAGATTTCTTATCCATTACACCCACAAAGGAGATCTAAATGTGTTAGAAGCTGAATGTTTTGTAAGTATACAAATTATATGTGCTCATTTCATTAAAAAACATAAGGAGGTATGCAGGGTTTTTGAATGACAAATATCCAATAGAAAACAGATCTGCTCCACTTACTACTTGAAAAAATATATTTTAAAAATCAAATTAGGCCTCAAAATACAATTAGAAAAAACATGTCAAAAAACCAGCTCTACTTGTGTTTGCTACTACTAGTTATCTCATTCACTGCTTTAGCAATGCAAGTCCACTATTGCAATCAGTAGTTTACAGTTTCAGTAACAAATAACTGCTTACGTAAAACTGCACTACTTTTAAGACTTGGTTTGGGTGTAATAATTTTTTGGTTAAAAGTTCAGCATAAAAGAAAGCACTTTTCATGTATGTAATAAATGAAAAATAATTTACTTCAGCAAGCTTTCTGTAAATTACAACAACTGAGAGTTTTAATTGCATAAGCTAGAGAAATACTTTATTTCTCTTTTTAGGGAACCTGGATGTTCCCTAATACCATGCCAATATCTAAATGCAGCACAACATGATTTCTGACCCCCCTCAATCTTAGGTACAAAGTAACTAAGCAGTGGATAAAGTTTTGAAAAAAAAAGAAAAAAAGGTATATTCATTTCACAGATCAAGAACTATGGACTAATTCATCCTCTCTGGAAGACATTACTACATCATCTAAAATTCTGTTGCCTCTATTTTCTACTGCACTTCCCTGCTGAAGATTGTCCATTTGGCAAGGACAACAGCAAAAAAAAACCATGTGCTAGCTCATCAGCAGGCATAGTTCATATCCTGCCGATTAGCCTAAACTGACTTTGTCAGTAACCTTCAGCAGAAGGCAGGAGTGATAACAGTTTAAACTCCCACAGATAAACCTGTCAAAGATCATGATTCAGCTCACAGACAAAGTGATTTGCCTAATGTCATATACTCAACTCAAGAGCTGGAACTTAACAGTCTTAACTACAAGATAAGAGTTCATTAATGTATTTTATAGTTGAGGGAAAAAAATGAAGTTTCTGAATTCATCCTGTAATTTTCAGATTTTATAAGTGCTTCTCATCTTTCATTCTTTTCCGTAATGTACAACTCCACCCTCAAGCCTACAAAAAGCTACAAAAACTCCACAGCTTACCTAGAATACTCTATCTTGCAAGGTACAAATTTTAGGAAATTCATGCACTGTCGCGTATTCACATGGCTGGGCTAGGGAGCAACCCTGACCACATCAACCTAAACTGAAAGAATACTGCTAGATTCATTCTAGAGCTGTGATACAAAGTCATCTCATTCAGCAACTTAGCTGTTCTCAGACACGTGCTGCTTTTCAGTGCTACCTATGGGCTACCTGCAGTGGGTCCCTTTTGGAATACCAGTCATTGGGAAACGTAAATCAAAGCTCAGCTATATGATCACAGCTGCAGTATCTAGCGTCTTAACAGCCAAGTTTTTGTCAGTCTAGCAGAAGACCGTAAGTATATAAACACAATTGGGTCAGAGAGCCAAATTTGATGTCGCCCACCTGACTGCAACAACAGGTTTCTGCAGAACAGCGTGTGGGATAAACATCCGCCTGCTGCAAAAAACCTGTCTAAAATTAGTTTCAGAAAATAGCACTTAAATTAATATCTCTCACCAATAACTGTCATGGAAAGCACACTGAATTTCAACAGGAGCAAGTGTGGGGCAAGGCTTCGATTAATAAACTTTATCATTAAATCTACTACCGTTAAGTCTATACTCAGATTCTACCGCTTATTAATGGTTCTTTCATCTCAGCAATATATTAGATTAACAGATAGATGAACAGCTTACTTTTACTGTTAAAGTGCTAGAGGCTACATTTAGTTTTTGACAGTCACAGCAGTTTTGATATGCCTTGGTGGCACATTTCATTGCAGTACAGTGTTATCGTTACAAACTGAAAAACCCAAACACTAAAAGCACTCACAGAGAACACCGGTGGATAGGCTTAGCATTTAATGGTCTTGTCCATTCAAGGATGATTCACTTCAGAGAAGCTTCCAGCACAACTTCACTTACAGTAAGAATTTCTCCTAATTTTGCTGCCCTTGGTCTAAGCAACATCTAAAGCAGAGTACTGATGGAAGTTTTGGGTTCCACTCCCAGCCAAGAACAGCCTGGGTCGTACACTGGTAATAACCTAGGCAGCACACTCCTCTGCTTCTATCACTGCCAACGCTAATGAAACAAAACTAGACGCAAGAGGTTTCTTAGAAACTTGGTGTTAATGCTGCCTGGCTGGAACTATCTGTAATGCTTGCACTAATTATTCCTGAGTAGATTAGACCAGAGAGTGCCAAGCCAGCCCAGCAGCCCTTTCTGTGCACACTCTTCTGGGTGACCACAGTTCTAAATTTGAAATTAAATGGTCGACACCAACACAAATTGCAACAAAGCTATGAGTTTAAGAATCATTACAGCTATGATAAGACAATCATTAAGAAAAATAAATTCAAGCAATACATAAAAGTAATTTACATAAATAAAAATAATCAAGTGATACATAAAAAGTAGTTCTATTAAAAAAGGCAAACAGTAAAATACACCCATAAAAATCCCAGTTTTGCTTTTGGTTTGAAATATTGCACAGAGTAAATAAAGAACATGGAAAGAGAACAAAGGGATGATTTCTACACACCAGCAGTTCAGCTTTCTAGTGCCAACATTTTA
The DNA here is from genome assembly GCA_034782735.1 of Sagittarius serpentarius. Classification (NCBI taxonomy): domain Eukaryota; kingdom Metazoa; phylum Chordata; class Aves; order Accipitriformes; family Sagittariidae; genus Sagittarius; species Sagittarius serpentarius. The sequence goes on along the minus strand of JAVKLA010000053.1, from coordinate 2,678,052 downwards.
TATAGCACATTATAGTAATTTTTATGCCCTCATCTGCATGCGTCAAGTAGAACAGTTAGTCTTCATCTAAAGCCATAATATGAGTACATACTTGTACTTCTCAATAATAATACGTTTGTACAGCCTCAGTTGTTCTCTCTCCTTGAAGGTAGAAGGATTGTGGTTCTATTTTGCTTTTTTAGAAAAGGAAACAAAGGAACATTACACTGCTCAGTGATTCACTACTCAGGCTTTCAAATACTTTGTCCTGTAACATAAAGCACACAAAATGTAATCATTTTTTCTACCACCTAGAACGAACATACCTGACACTCATTTGTTATTAAGAGAAGACAACTGAATTTGAAAAAGTGAAAGTCTAGATACAATGTGCAAGGTCATCTGAAAAACTGAAGTCCACATATATCGCAATGCAACTTGCTGCTTATTATTATTTTTAAGGGAATAACATTACACTGAAATTACTATTTTTGTTATTTTTTTTTCCTTCAAATTCAATAGCAGACATATAATGCCCACAAGATCATAGAGATACAGCTAACCTGAAATATAATATTCAAAGTTATGTGTGCTTTTAAAGCTGTCTTTTAAAAAGTGATTTAACTTGTAAAAAAAAACAATTTATGCTTTCATATGTATCAGTTTCTTTGACAACAATAATGCTCCAACATCTGGAAGTTTATCCCAAGGGATACTTTTTTCTCATTAAAACCAGAAGTCAGAAATGAACTATTTTCTCCTAAATTAATCGCATCTTTACGTTATAGAGGAAAATCAGAAGAGAAGTATCACAGCTAAGCCAACACAAACAACAAATGTTATGTTCCCCATCTGATAGTCAAAAAATAGAGGGAAACCACACTTCAAGCCATACCTTTTGTGCTTTCTAAACAAAATATACAGTTGGAATTATTTTATCTGATCAAATAATTCATTGGGGACACAAAAAAAGAGATTCAGAAAAAAAGAAAAAAGGAAAAAGGTGTTATTTCCATAAAAAGTGTCGTTAGTACCTGCAATACATGATCCAACATGACATAAGATCCAACCAGCAAACCACAGATGCCTTGGCAGGGATTCCCCTTAACCTCTATTACAGCACTGAAGGGGATGGCAAAACAATTCTCCGGCCCAATGACCCAAGCGCTCGCCTGGGATGTGGGCAGTCAGGTTTTAATCCTTTTTCCAGTGGATATTTTATTTTCACAGAGCGGAACAACTTCAGTTTTAGAAAGGGGGCCAAAAGTCTACATGATTAAGCCACTACGATCACCAGTACCAATCTTCATAGTACGTTAAATACTGAAGCAAAGGCTGATTACCTTAATTAAGGTGATTCATTTAAGGCAGATTTAATGCATACTGACAAAATGACAAAACAGAAAAAAAACAGGACTTCTGTAGCCAATGCTATTTTTTTCCTCTGTCTTCTGAAAACATTATGTGCAAAGACAAACAAAAAGCATAGAGATAAAACACAAAGTATTTGTTAGCCCTCGATCTGAACGGCTAGCCAACATTCGTAGGTCCTTGCTGGCTTACCTCCACTGAAAGACAAAATGATAATTGAAAACAGTATTTACCAAGAACTTTCATAAAATCATGATTCTCCAAAAATAACATGACGAAGAAACAGCAGCCACATACTTTGCAAGCAGCAAGTCCTGTCCTCTCTAGAGTGTTGTCTGTTGCCTTAGCGGTTCATGTACAGCTCTGGTCCTTTTTTTCCTTCCTTTTAACCCTCTCTCAGAAAATCAATTTTTCTTCAGGCACTAACCAATGACCCAGCACCAGTATTTATGGTCAGTTTTATCAGTCCTCATAGGGTAGTCACCCCTGTTCCAGATTTATTATACTGATAGGCTCCTTTGGCAGCAGCTGCTATTGCTTCGGCTACCAAAGGAACACTAAGACTAGTGTCCCTCTAATGAAGGATATCTACTGCACTTGTTGATTTTTAGCAGATTTGTTTTCATGGAAGCCATTAACACTCTTTGGTATTGCAACAGAGTATTTTCCAATGTATATTTTAACAGCAAAGTTCAAAACTGCAATTTTATTTCTATAGCTACAAGACCTTGAAAAGTATAAACACAGTGAGTGTTTATGTAAGACCACTTTGGACAGATTTCTGCCATTAAACTTAATATGCTGAATAGAAGAAAGAAATCTGCAAAAAGTATTCTTTTTTCAAAACACAGCAGAAATCAAATGCTATTTCATCCACCGAGTACTGCCACTAAGACATTCAGATTTATTTATCCTAATAAAAATCAGCTACCTTCTCCAAAAACAAAGCACATTTTGGCATCTAATGGTATGTTCAGCCTAGACTTCAGTAATTGGAGTCCGCACCCAAAACCGAAGAGCTCTGCAGTGCTGACAAAGCCTTGCCATTTGAATTCTGTTTGTTGCTGAGTTTGGTGTGCCTTTGTACATAGCAATGGGTTTTCCCATGGGTCTGAAAGCCACACTCTACCAAAAGTTTCATTGACTCTGCCTCTTTCCCCAAAATGGAACACGCGGAATGAAGGTAAATCTGAGTTTTTAAACACATTTGTGCATTCAAACCTAGAAAATCAGTGCATAACTTATTTCAGCTTATCTGAAGTCTCACAAATTCTTACTAATGTTCTAGCTTTGAAAAACAGAGGTATTTGACTTCCCGAGAATTAGATGCTGTTCCTAGGAAGATGTGGGGTCCTGACCTTACATTGCAAATAGCAGGTAGAAGAGAGGAGCAGCAGCATCATTTCCTAAACGAGACTGCAGCCAGTGTCTAGATCGGAGGGTGAGGTTATCTGTTTAAGCACGAAAAGGATTTCTTCAACGTCATAAGGTATCTTACGCAAACAAAACTTATGAATTCCTGGAGGCAACTATTGAACATTTACTTGAAACATATGATTTGGAATACTTTGCTTTCCATTTACTAAAGGTGAGACTAACCAAGCCTAGCCATCAAATATGCTGTGCTTACTGCACACTGGGCTGCAAGATTTTTCGAGCTATAAGACATGTCTAATTACAACAACCAAGTTAGTGCTCCTGTTTGATTCAGATAAACTATCCATCTCGAACTTCAATCTGGCTATTTGCAACTGGGCTTCAATCTGACTACATCTAAGTGAAGCTGCACTGAAATCCCCTTGTAAGCAGATAAAATATTTCACACACACAGATTTCTTCTGAGGACTGTGCCTCCAAATATTATAAATCCATACCCTTCCATTACTGGAAGTACAAAATTGGCTCTAAAATAATTTTTATGTCTTCTTTTTTAACCACTTCTAATCTTAACTCTTTGTGAACTGAGCAGTACACTCCCGACAAAAATATACACCCACTCAGACAACCACAGCCTAGAAAAAAACAACAAACGAGCATAAACTTCATCAACCAATCTCATTAACTCCCGTAACTCCCATCAACATACAAAAATGAGAAATTGTGTGGTATAGCCTAACTGCATGTGCATTGCAGACATTTCAAAAGCTCTAAAAGGTTTAAGGATGCCATGTTACACAAAATTTTACTCAAAGAATAGTTTTTAAAATGGCATCTGAGTTTGCATGTAAAATTCTCTGATTGCTGCGGGAAAAAAGGGCACAAACACTTCCTGACAGTTGTGCTGTTTTAACTCATACCCCTTTTTCCCTTGGATCCCTTTACTGTCAACTCGGAAAATTTGAAACAAGAGTATTAGTCTGAAAAAAATAAAGTCTCCCTATCAATCGCTATGTATTCAATGATGAATATTTCCTATTTAACTGCATCAGACATAGTATTTAATATTTTATTATTTTTAAAGAAATAAAGCAACACAACCTTTGTACAGAGTGTGTAGAATACCCAGTTCCTCTTCTATGCCATTTAAAATAGATTTTGACCTCTTTTATACTGTTCCTTTTAAAGGTAGGGAGCTGATAAAATAACAAATAGGGAAGCATAAATGACATCAGCTCCCTGTTGCAAGCAACAGAATTCTGAATTGAATATATGAACAAATACGATTTCCTGAGTAAAGAGCATATACCCACAACAAGGGCTGAAGTTAGAAATAAGCTTTCATTGACCCTTACGTTTTTTTCTGGGTTTGGAGGTTTCAGTATGAGAAGATAAACATTTCTTGAAATTGTAAACTGCTTTGGGAATCTGTTTCCAGAAACAGCCCACTAGCTATTCTATTTCTCCACTAAAAAACCAATTCTAATTATTAGTGAAAGTAAAGACAAATCCCCCCTTACTGAACGAAAAACTTGTATTTTGAAAACATCATTCTAGACAGACAGTTCACCTTTTAACCGTATTACAGAAAGGTTAGCTGCTCCATGGGACTGCGAACATACTGAAAATATTCTGTTATTTTGCTTGGAGAACCAGCCTCACAAAATTAGTTGTTCTTATTTGTCATGACTAAATTCAAAAGAATAGTATGTGAGATTGTAGCCATGCTCTGTAATGCTGGTAGGATGTTTACATCCTTATTTTCAACTACTATTAACTGAAGGACTACACAAAAGACTGAGGAAACATGGAAGCAAGGTGAAAGAAAGTGCTATCAAATCAGAATAGTCATCAGAATGCGCTTTTTTTTTTTTTTCTTATTCCTTCCTTGAGAATCTTTTCCAATTTGCAAGCAATTCCTAGGACACTAGCCCACCTTTTCCTACATTCTTTCTGAGTTCACTGAATGGAAGATTTAAATTTGTAACTTTATTGGTTCTATAAGAACTATGAGAATAGTTTATAGTAATAAAATTGACATTTTTAGAATCACATGAAGAATCTCAAAGTGCTTGAGAGGTATGCCAGAAATAATCCTCACAGTCCTGAACAGGAAATTCTTCCAACCATTTAGGAACTGAAATATTCTAAGTGACACATAGTATGTGACACACTATTTCAAAATAAACAATGAAAAATAAAATACACAGTATTTTTAAATTAAAATACACATACACTGGAGGAGAATAGGTGGCATGTGAGTCAACACACTTAATTCTTGTTCTCATCTCTTGTCCAGCCAACTCATCCATATCAACTTTCTATTTTGATGCTCTCCAAAACCTTCCTCAAACATCAAGCTACCTCTTCAACTTGTTCCTCCAGCACCTCCTCCTCACCAGGTCTCTAATTCAATTCCAGTGAGCAGAGAGTCATTTGCTCGATCTGATTTCCTCCTCTGTCATTTTTTTATCCAATTTGCCTATTGCTATGTTCCAAATCTACTACCATAGTTTGTTTTCTTTCAACATAATTCACTATTCCTCCACTCCCTTATTACTTGACCTTTCGGGTTTTTATCACCTGTCAGTATTGACATTTCTCTGCTTTTCAGTCATTTCCTCCCAGAGGCCTTCTCCCATCCTTTCAACGAGATAAGTGATTCCTTTCATGCCTCACACTTGCTGTGCGCTCAGCTCTTCTTGTCACCCACTCCAAACGCAAGGTCACCCTTGGCACCTCCTGGACTTAAGCTTGCACCCCACATCCACTTTCTCTGCTTCTACTCCGATGCTGTGTGAACATGTCTGGCAGAGATCCTCATGTTAAGCTGAATTCTTCCACTATAAACTTTTTTTTTTTTTCCTTCCTCCAGCTCCACTATCTCAGGAGCTCTGCTCAGGAGACAGACACAACTTAAGTTCAATAGGGCTAGAAGAGCCAAAACTGAACAGAAGTAGTAATAAGCGGACTGCAGTGGTGGCCAATACCACATTATATGCATTAATGTTTTTTTAAATTCTGGTCCACAGACTACTGATTGCCTGAAAGGTTTTTCAAAGACAGCTTGTGAAAAAAACACAAAGAAGCTTTTAATATGCATATGCATAATGGCAAGGACACAGTTATTTTTACTCACCTCATTCTATATTTAAAATTTAACCTAATTTTATTGAGCTGTATACCAGGCATTAATGCATTAAAAAAATCCTTTACTCCCCTACCACCCCCAACAAAACAAAGTTATAGTCCTTTCAACTTTTTCCTAAAGTTGCAGGTACTGTGGTAGTGTGTCTTATACTCAAAGGAAGTTCATATCAGCATTTCTCAACCTTTGAAAACTCAGTGCAGATATCAACACTTATTTCTGGAAGACCTATATGTCTTCTGAAAGATTATCTATTCATCTACTTATTGACTATCCCTGCCCTGCTTAGACCAAAGATCTAAGAGGATTACAGAATCTGGTGGCACGGCTGAAGGCTTGTTAACTTAACAAGGCTGTGGATTTAAAACTGTGTTAAATTAAACAGGTTTTGAAAATGGCTTAACTCTGCTAGTGTGGATAAGATTTAAGAGTCTCCTCTTAGATCTTTATCTACCTCATGAAACAGAAGACCATGTGAGATAGTAGGGCACTGGCATAAACGAACAAGTGAAGGTCCGCAAGACATTGATTTTCTTTTAGCAAGCTCCCAGCTTCAGAATAAAAGCTTCATCTTTACTCAGAGGCACATTACCACTGCACACTGAATTCATCTTTACTGGGTTTGTTTAAAATAAGCTTCTAGAACAGCTATGCCCTATATATGCCAACTCAGATTGTCATCTTACTGTCTTTGAGTACTTTTTATCTTAACACTTTTTAATCAGTCAGAAGTGCCTCATTCTTCCCTAATTTTTGCATATAAATAAAATGCAGACTATAACCTAAAGAATTAAATAGCATGCTAATGAATAATCCAAGAGACTAGTTTCAAATTATTCAGTATTGATCCCCTCGCTCCTCTGTGCGAGTAAGACTACATGCCTTTTCGTGAGTTCAGCAGCTTGAACGTCCGTAGGAGTGACTACTTTTGTCTTTAACCAGAGCTTTTCAAAAGCTTGTCTTGTAAAATTGTGGTTCACACAAGATCAAACAGTGCTTCAATTCTTTAAGAAGCTTTTAATACACATGTATATTTTGACAGTTTAGGTGCTGAGATGAGGAGGTCAAGAGAGGTAATATGCACATCCTTCCTTTATAAAAAGGAGAGCAGAGTTACCTCATGTTACTGCTACACTAATGCCATGAAATAAAATCAGTTTTATTAACAAAGGAACACTAAAGACTGAGGAGTGCTTCAGGTTATGAAGTCCAACAGGACACACTCTGATGCCTGGCTTATCTTCTGTGCAACACTGGCAGCACTCCTTCACTTCAGAGAAGAGGAAAATGATACCTGTATTAATTTTTAAGCAACATTGAAATGCTTACCTTTGATCAAAATGCATTTATGATTAATATCACACTTCCCAGCTAGAAACTGTAAAATCATACTTTGCACATTTACAGAAAATAAAAATGAACAATCTATATTCAACTCTGAAGAATCATGCCAACTTGGAAATGGAAAGAACAGTTAAGCACCAGACCAGAGTTTTTACTTCAATTTAAAAAAAAACACCACCACAAATTTACACCATATTTTTAAAATTGTATGTGGAAGGCTGAGCTTATCAACACCATTTCAGACAAAATTACTGTTACAGAGACAGTGCACATACATGCGCACAAGAGACTCTTGTTCTCATTTTTAGGAGATCAGACACATTCTTGCAGGTTCTGTTTTTTTATACTTGAGAGTTTAAGTGCTTATACTATAGGTGGTGGTGGTGGGGGGGGAATTAATCAAGGGTCAACCCACCACATAAGGGTACAGGGATAAATTATTTCCATGGCGGACTGCTCCTATGTGCCACAGCTGATTTTTCACGTACCTAGGAGGCTCAGATTCTGAGACACTTTGGCAACAGTGTCTGTAAATGAAACGTTGAAGAGCTGAGTTTGACTTCTGTGTTTCATTTTCCCCTCAACTGGAGAATCCAAACCTGTATGTTTCCAGGAAACATTGAATGACATTTTGAAGATAGGCATATAAGCATCACATGTCAAAGAAGTCCAAATACTGGACTGTTTCTCTCTTTGGAGCAATTGTCCTTATCTCCAGAGCCTCTTCCTGAGTCCCAGGTGGTTTCCTGACTTTAAGAGCATGCAGAAGAGAAAACAGACTTAACTGCCTCTGTGCTGACCAAGACGAGCTAGGGACTTTGTGCCCAAACTGCATGGCAGCCCCAGCAATATCTATGGGACGAGAATAAATGACAGCAGTTGTTCAGACACTCTCAGTGCAGCAAGGCTCTAACTAGGACTAGACCCACTGTTTAGCCCGACGATCAAACGGGGGACAGTGCTGCCATCTCCCCCTCTATACCCAGGAAAGATAAGCGTAGAAAAGAGCACTTGGATGTGCAATTCTCCTACCTCAGGGCCGCTCGCTTCCTAAAACTAATCCAGCTCACCTCAAAGCAGCCATTCTCAGTCCAAAAAAAACCTGTTCTCTGAAAAGTTTCTGACTTGGTCATGTGAAAAGAAAAGCAAAGGAACTGATCTAGTGCAACTGACCCTAGAATCAACTGCTTATTTTCTGAGATGAGCTTTTCTGCCCACTAACAATGAGGCATCTGACAGGAATTGAGACATAACACATGCACACTTTTCCTTAATGCACACAGTAACGAGATACATGTATGAACAGGGCTGACCAGATGATATTTCATCTCTCATTACTGAGACACATTCTTGCCCACACTAGGATGTGCAATGATTTAAAGGAGAAGAAAAAAAACAGAAACTCTCAAACCAAAGGAGGCTAAGCAAAACAGTAATATTAACCTAAACTTTATGATCTTAATTCATTTAGCAGATTTAGTCATAAGTACCACCAGAGCGTCTGTAGTCCAGATACTTCAACAGAACATTTTCTTTCCTATTGTTTATTTTATGTTCCCTATGTTTGACACAGTCAAGGACAAATTGGACGCAAGAGGGAAGAAAAATATGTTTTCTTTTTCTTGGAAGTACTACAGTAAGATCAGAGGCGAGAGAACGTTTGAATAAAGGACAACAAGGGAGCCAAAGAAAAGACCAAGGAAGGTGTTAAGCATATCATAAGGAGAAGGCCAAATGCACTGCAAGGGGAAGTCCACCAAAAGAAAGAAAAACAATTGAACCTAACAAGTGTCCAGTTTTATTATCACAGCTGCAGTTTCAGGCCTGCCGTTTTCCACGGTTCCTATCTATGCACTAAACACAGGGGTAAGAAGAGCAAGTACCATGTGAAAACCATTTCACTCAGGTAAGGGCGAGGGGAGGAGAAGAATTTTGAGCTGACCCCATCCCAGTCAGCCCCTTCAGCTCTTCCTGCCCTACAGGATGTCTATTAAGCCACCGAACAAGAGGTACCCAATTGCAGAAAGCCAGAGCCATGCATACAGAAACACAGCAATAGCACTACTGACTGACTTTTCTAACCAGACCGTGGACCACCTATGCAAAGCAAATTTATTGGTATTTGATTTTTGTAGTAATAAGAGAAAAAATTAAAGATTTTTATTCTCTTTAAAAAAAAAAACAAAACTGCTCCCCTTCACAAGCCCATTAAAAGTAAAAGCTTTAGACTTCCTTTTTGTGTAGAAATTTAAATTTTCTGAATGATCAAAGCTTTTTCAGTAGAGTAATAACCTGTAACTCACTGACTAGCCAAAATAAAGTGGAGGAAAAAAGACACCATTTTATTTCAGGCAGGCTGTTTTAAACAAATCTACAGAAATGGAGGAATATTAATTTGGAAAATGAAGGGAAATAAAGACAGCCCCCCTCTTTCATCTGAAAACAAAGCAATCATGCAACAGTATCTTCTACTAATACACACACACAAAAAAAAAAGGGTATCAGAAACAAAATAAAAAGGGATTTAAGTATCACACTTAAATACTGCAGATTTGTGTTTTAGTTTGTAAATCAACTTACTTCAAATGTTAGCTGGCAGGGTAAAGATTGCTATCAAGGTTCAAAGTATGGAATTAAATATTTCTGTACTACCAACACCATTCACATTAGATATTCTCTTTTTATTCTTTTTGAAACACACTCAAATCTGTACACCAGTGTGCCAGTTGGATGCAGATTACTCTAGCTGAAGAATGGAACACCAGCTTCTGCAGATTTTTTTCAGTGTCTGGCTTTTCCTCACTGATGTATTTATGTGATTCCCTATTAAATATCGAAACAAAACGAAATCCTTTTAACAATGTAACACTAGGCACTGGACCATCTTTGCTACAGGAAATGGATTATGAACAGCTCTCCAGTAATATGGAAGTCAACAATTTAAAGAGTGAACAGCAGTATCTACTAACCTCAACTGAGACTGTGGACCCATTGTTAAACACCCTATAGATAGATCCAAAATAAAAAAGTCAATCTCGGCTCTAGAGAGCATACAGTTTAAATAGCAAGTCAAACAAAGGAGGTACTATCAGTCATATCTGCAGATGGGAAACAGAGGCACAAAGAGCTTTGAACGACTTTGTGCAAGGTTATAAAGGATGTCTGTGGCAGAGCCAGGAACTGAGCCCGGAAGCTCTCAGTCCTAGCCCAATGCCTTTGGATACTGACACAATTCTTCCTTTTGCTTCTCCTCCCTCTCTTTACTTAATTACTTATCTCTGAGAGGAAACACATTAACACCATGAGAGACAGTCTATTTTCCTTTTATATTTATAATCTCTATTGTATTTTCTCTAGCTTAACAAAGGATACAAAAGTGTTACAGAGAAGTAATTAAAATTGTACAAGCAATTGTAAATGTAAAATTAGAATTTGGTATTTCATAAAGCGTGAGAGGAAACAAACGCATGCATACATGATTTAGAAAGACTTCCCAAAATGCTTTCTAATGATCACTCTGGAATATGAACAGGCGCCTATCTGCAAATTTGCAAATTAAGATATTTCACATGTTAAAGTTGCACCTTGACACTCCTTACTTTTACAGGATGGAATACATGCAGGAATGTGTAATTAAAACTACACAGACAACAATAAGATACACTATTGTTTCTTTTTTTTCTTTTAACAAGACGGAAAGCAGATTTTGTACAAAAATAATCGTCAAAATCAGGTATCATCAAGTAATGATTCTCCAGTCTACCATCACAAATACCAATCGTGAAACTAACTCCATTAGCCACTGTTTCCTGCATATTTCTACAACCACTTTTTCCTGCATATTTCTACAACCACTTTTTCCCCAAAGTGGTATACTTTACAATATGCTCTATTATCACAATGTGAGCCTCTTGTAGAAGCACCTGACCAGCAGATGTTTACTGATATGACATTTCTGTGTACTGCTTTATTCTGCTAACCATTGTGCAGAGACGACTTAAATGTGTTCCAGTCTACACCTGCTGCTATGTTTGCCAATCCCCAAATTTATTTTCCATCTTTTAATAAAGTTACTGACCTATAGCCAGTAGGACCAGGGAAGTAATTCTTCTCCTGTACTCGGCACTGGTGAGGCTGCATCTGGAGTACTGTGTTCAGTTTTGGGCCCCTCCCCACAAGAAGGACACTGAGGTGCTGGAGCGTGTCCAGAGAC
>JAVKLA010000053.1:2592541-2659651 GCA_034782735.1 Sagittarius serpentarius | reverse complement strand
CCGCCGCCCGCCCCACCGGTGCGTCTCCCGCCGCGGCAGCCCCGAGGCTCCGGTCCCCGCCCCGCCCCGCCGCGCAGGGCTGACGCGAGGGGCGGCACCGCCCCGCCCGGCACCGCCCCGCCGAGGGGGCCGCGGGGAGGGCGGCCCCCGACTCGGCTCGGGCCACCTCCCCTCAGCGGCGGCACCTCCCCTCACAGGAGGGGGCGGGGCGTGGGGTCGGGCCTTGACGGCCGCCCCCCTTTTCTCCCCCCTCCCCCGCCCCCTGGCTAGGTGCCGTGGGGTGACGGGTGGGGCCTTTCCCGGGACTGGGGATCCGCCGCCGTGCTGGCGCGAAGGCGCTCCCCGCCCGATTTGTGAGGTGGGGGTCCCGGCCAAGTACCTGGGGCTGCCGCCGACAGCGTGGGAGGCGGCGGTGGGGAAAGCGGGCGGGTGGTCGGAGGGCTCCCCCCCGGCTTTCTGTGGTAAATCAGCCCAGGGTGCCGCCCTGCGAGGCCCCACGGAAAGAGGAGCTGGGTGCCTCCGCGCCCGGAGAGCTGGGGTGCCCAGAGCCTGCGGCGGCCCGGCGGAGGAAACGCTCCTCAGGCGGAGGGGGCTTGTGTGGGGCGAGGGCCCTTCTCCCCCGGCTGTACGCCCTCTGCTCCCGGTGCGAAGGGCGCAGCGCCTCGGTGGGAAGGGTTAGGCCGGGGCGCGGGGCAGTCGCGGCGTTTCCCGCCTCTGGGCGGTGGTCAGAGGCCGCGGTGGTGGGGGCGGGCAGGGGAGGGAGGCAGGTGGGTGCCTTGCTGCATCAGGTGTTGCCCACGGGTGCGGCAGTGCTCTCTCAGGCCCTTGCGGACCGCTCTGTGGGTAAGGTCAAATGCAGCATAAAGCATTAATCTCGGGTGTGCGTGCCTCTCTCTGGATGGCACAGTTACCTGTTAGTGTTGCTCCATTAAATCATCAAGTGAGGTCAGAAACTGCCCCAAACTGGTGTGTCTTGCTCTTGGCACACGCACCTGTGTTCAGGAGATGAAGCACTTGCTTTGGAGGCATTTTATGTGAAAGACTTCTCTACAAGACTGTGGGAATGAAGGAGGAAGTAACCCCTAAGGTACATACAAATTATCATAAAAGAAAAGAGCAAAAAGGAATTTTAAAAAAAAACGCGCTTTTTAAATCAGATGGGGCATCTTGTTTATGGATGCTGAAAAAATCTAGAGAAATGTGCAAGTTCCAGTTAACCATCTTGTTAGCTGCAACTCAAAAATGAAGCAATCTGAAAGCTTCCTTCTTGTGTGTAGTTTTGAGCTATTCAAGTTTGTTGTCATTCTTAGAGAATTTTGTGTGCATATAAAAAGGTTTTTGATTGGGTTTTTTTTTTCCATAGCTTGTGTAGGTTTGTGTAAATTGATACTGTGACAGGCTTTTCTGTCATGCTTTCTGGATTTGTTAGCTTGGTTGTTTCCTACAGTAATGATATTCTGTGGTTATTAGGATTTCCAAATAAGTGCTCATACTGAATGCATATCTATTTATTTATTTATTTTTCTTTTAGTAGTAGTAGTAGCAGAAATATTGAAAGTGCTAAATATCTACAGTTCATTAAGAAATAAGTTTTCCTCCCCCATGAATTCTGGAGTTTAGGAAAACTAACACAGATGGGGTTCTGGTCTGTGTCTCTGCTTTCCAGGGAGTATCGTAATATAAATAGAGGGTATAAACATCTGATACATAAGAGTATTCCCATGTCTCATAGTATTCCTCTATCTTGCCATGTCAGCACTGCTGCTACAGAAAGAAGGATAATCAGTGTGTTTAAAATGGGGACTCGCTGAATCTAAACAAAAGTTCATCTGACAATTGGATTTCCCTTTTGGCCATAGCGTAGCTATTCCAAAAGATCTCATCAAGGTTGCATGGTAATAATAATTTGCCAGCTTTTCCAGCATAGTTTTGTAAGCAACACAGTTATTGTTGTCTAAACTTAGCTTGCTGCCTAAGGAATGTAAAATATCTATTAGAACAGTAGAGGAATTTACAATACAGGTGGTGCACCAGGGAAGCAAGATGAAAGTTCAGGGAAGCAGGATAAAAAGATTAGCCCTTTATCAGGGCTGGTCTTTGATAATGTTTTATGTAAAGTCTGTAAAATTCTAAATATATTGTGGGATTCTAGCCAACGCAGTAAACGTTCTGAGGAGTATCAGGTAAATATGTTGCTTCCTGAGCAGCAGCGGTAGTTAATTTTCAAACAAATATAATCTATGTAAAAAACTGTGGGTGTGCGTGCTGATGTACACCACTGCCCTCTTACGGATGAAGTGTTTCACTCGGAGTGGCTGCAGTCGTCTGATGCCAGGACTGAAAGGAACAGAATTGCTGTTACATTGAAGCATTTATTCATTCTCATTTCCAGGCACAAGCAGGGAACTGTACACTTCGCACATTCTTACACGGGGAGACCTCCCTTCTTGAAACCCCTCCGTTCTTATGTACAGTTCATTAGTTCCTTGCACAACTTTTACTAAGTAATTGACGCAAAGGAGAGATTGCACAGGGCAGAGAACCATTAAAAAAAAGATGTGAAGGAAGAGGCCCTGCAGTTACTCAAATCCCTGGCTTTCTATGATTATAATGTCTATTAATATTTGTTCATATTTGTGAAAACATATTTTGCACATTTTTGGTGTAATAAATTGTACTTCTGAAGTTGGTTTTCAGGCACAAACTTTTTCTTTTTCTCCAGCTTTTTTTTTTTTCCTCCTATGCTGTTTCTCTTCATCTGGAAGCTGTTGGGTAAAGGAACACGCAAAGGGCGATAGGCAGAACAGCAAAAGACAAAATGTCTGTAGCAGAACTGGTAACACCTGGTTTCTTTCTTTTTTTCTATATTCTGTGTCCAGCATCCGTGGTGCAATAAACCTCCTATGTCCTCTGTGCTCCTCTTTCCCTTTTGCCGATACTATCTTTTTCTTCTGTGGGCCAGCCAGCCTACAGGCCTCCCCCCATGTCTTCAGCCCTCTCTGCCAAAACAATCATACTTTCTATTCCTCTCTAAACCCTACTGCAATAATTCCTGTTTCTATCACATTTCCAAGTATCCTTAGTTTTTCCTCTGTCTTTAAAATGCGAGGCAGTGTATACTGAGCAACACTGGCTAATTGATAAGTTGGCAAGCTAACAAGAAGAGATAACTTGACCTTTGCTGCACCCTTTTCTGTAGAGCGGGTGTTAAGTTTTAGATCTTTTCTGGATATGACCACTGTTTTCCATAAAACCTATAGAATCTTAATATCTTTACAAATACTCCATTAGGTTTTGCCAGTGAATTATAAATGATTGGGAAGAGGGGCTGACAGATGCATTCTATGATCATTTACATCTAGTTCCTTAGGAAATTTAACTAAGAAGTAGTATGAGACATTTCAGAATAGGATTCCACTTGTTAGCATGCAAATCTTCAGGAACATGGAGACATTTGTAAACTAATGCACAAAAGAGCAAAAGCATTAAATGCATTAAAATACACTAATGTGCTGAAAAATAAAACCAGGTCCAGTCTCCATTCTAATACTACAAAATAACCCTGAAGATTGTGACCCTGATGGCAGGATAAGCTGCGTGCCTAAAAAAGTCATGTTAGCACTCTGTATATTTAGACTCATAAAACAAAACTGAGTGAGTGCCGAATAGAGAAACCCTGGCCTGTGAAAATAAACATATGAAGGCATATTTAATTTATTAGTGAATTCCATCCTTAAAATCTTGAGATGACTACAAAAGACTCAAAAGTAATAAGAATCATGGAACAAGAGGTGTTATGTCGTATCAGAAAGAAGATAGAGCAGTGTCTTGTGGCAGTCATTGTCTTCTTTATTTTTTTTTATTTTTTTTTTATTTGTAGGTTCAGGAATGAATTTTAACATTTAGATCATTTCTGCTAAGAATAAGCATGTTTTTGTTTCAAGATGCATTCTTTGTACTAAACTATTTTTATAGCTTTTCTTTTTTTATGTCAGAAAGGATAATGTTTCCCCATTGGTAATGTCCGTGTTAGCCCATCTTTCCCATGCAATATAGATCTCCAGCACAGACCGAAAAGGTTGATCTTATTTCCTTGTAAAATGACCCGGGGAGATGCAGTGGCTATTTCCTTTCAAAGGCCACACAAAATTCCCGCTGACATCAGTTTAGTAAGGGTTTACCGCTGATGGCCACGCTGATATTGCTGCCTTTGTATTGGCAAGTACAGCACATAGTGAGGCATGGCCAACTTTCTTCAGTCTCTGGTGGAAATGAGCAAGGATGTTCTTCAATGACTTGTTCCTTTTTCATTAAAGAGTTGGGGATTTTTTGTGGTTTTGTTTTTTAGGGGGTTGAAGGGATTGTGGTTTGGTTTGGGGTGGTTTTTTTTCTTTTTTTACAACAAGATGTCTATGCTACAGTTAGCACTAGCTTTAAATTGCCTAGCTCTTTTACTGGTAGCGGAATTCTAGCAGCATGGAGCTCAGCATGGTTGATATTGATCCAGTCAGTTTGCTGGCAAACTCAGTTTTGTGCTGCCCCTGCTGCACTTTTTGTGTTGTGAACTAGTCGTAACTAAATCAATGACTGTAATACAAATGTACTTCTAAGGCTTCCGCATCCTGCCAGAAGGATCTCTGCTGTTCTTTTATTTCTGAGGAGGCAAGAGAAATGGGTGGTTGTGCTCTCAGTACATTTTGACTTCCAGTAATACATCTTTATTCTGTATTCTAGGCATCTAGCTTGGGGTATAGACAAAAATTGCCTGGCTGCATCTCAAACCTGACAAGACAGAGATGACATTTGATTTTTTGATTACTTTTTAGTTGCCTGTTTTCTTGAGGATAGTATTATTTGTGTATTAATGTCGTGAACTAGCTTGCTCTGACAACGTGAAGCTGAGACCATACCTTTGCAAATATCGATGCTTTTATAATAACTTAATTTCCGTTGCAGTGAGGGAATATGCAACAGGAAAAGTGGCTGTGGTGTTAAAGAATAAACATGTTACAAATTCTCAGTGTTTAGGTGAGCTCTTTGTTACCTTAAGACATTTTGACCACGCTAGTCACAGGAGAACACTTCCTGGGCTTATGGGCACTTACGATCCACATAGCCTGGCTGCAGCGTCCACGGCTGTACCTTGTAGAAATGCAGTAAGGTGTTGGTGTGTGTAGGTCAAGAACTTGATTTAAATGATCGTTACACTGATGGGAACATAGTGCTTGCATCTCATTAACCAGCAAGCTTGAAATTGCCCCTACTACAAACAAGGTTAAAGAAAAAGCGAAGAAGAATGTTTATTTAAAGAAATCAAACTAGATGGCACAGCTGTGAAGATTTTAGAAGAGGTACAGAAATGTTAGAATCCATTCTTAATAAGTTTATTCTAAAACCAAATGATCTTTTTCCTTCCTTGCATGCAGCTGATAAGCTGCAGACCTCATCTGTGAGGCTGCAGAGTGGGTCCTAATGCTCCTTTGCCTCTCTAGAATTAGAGCTGTGCCTACAGGGGAGGTTCCTGTGGGGACAGAGCGTGCCAGATTCTCTGTTCCATCCTCTCCTAGGTAGTGATTTCGCAAGAACTGTTGACTGCCCTAGACTTTTTGGAGTACTTCCATGCTGTTTTAATGGTTTCCTATATTGTTAGCAAATTTTAATCTATTAAAAAGCTGTTAATATTTTCCCCACTTGCAAAGGCTATGTACAAGTCACAGGGTAAAGCTGTTTCATATGAACAGTAAACTAATAATCATATAAATGTTTAAGTAGAATTATTGTGTTACTGACTCTAGACTGAGATCAGGCAGAACTGTAATCGACCACTTTGAGTGATAGTGGGCTGGAGTGACTAGGCTCCAATTTTTGTCGTTGAGGAACATTGTGACAAATGTTTGGAGCTTTCAAAACCCAAACAGATGAGTTGAGTTGTGGGGCCCAAACAATTCTTTTTACTTTTTAAATAAGTGAAAACATCATAAAGGATGTTCAACATTCATAAAAGTTTACTTAGTCTTCATTACCACACCTCATTACCAAAGTATCTGAAAGAAGCTGAATGTCTGGAGACGGGATACTTGGCATGTGTACTATTTGAACAAAAAAATACAGTATTAGATAGGAAGAGGTGGAACTGCTGGGGAGAGTTAGAGGCACTTTTGCATGTAGACTGTGCAGAGAGAGAGAGGTTGTGCACATTGGGAGACATCTGTATCTTTCATGTCAGATCTGCAGTTCGTGGATTCTGTCTTTTGTTCTATTTTCTATTTCTAGAAAGGCACTACGGCTTCATTCTCTAAAACCCTGTGAGACAGACAAAGCTAGTCAATAGGTTTCATGACCCGGGAAGAATTCACAGCACTCTGCTATTTTATCTAGAGGGGTCCTGCATTCAAATTAACCCTCCTAGAGCAAACATCCTTGGCCAGAGCCTCAGGGTTCTATCCTCAGAAAAGCATCCTCCAAAAAGTAGCAGGCTGGAATCTCAGATCTCTTCACTTTTTCACACCAAATATACCTTCAGAACATACTAAGCACCCCCTCTGTCTTTCTAGATGAGAATTTTTCAAGTCTACTCAGAGCATAGGCTCTACGACAGGTGACTGAAGGGATGTCGTTTCTCTTTTGGGCAACTGCATGACAACATAATGAAAACTCAGAAATTTTTGCAGGTCTTGACAAACACCTTACTCTAGGTGTCTTATTCTAAGAGCAGTTACTGGAAGTGCATTTACAGAGGAGCAACTCTTAAAAACTGCTTGTGCTTTTGTGGTCATCAAAGCATGAGAAATGTAGAGTAACAGCAATGAGCTGTCTGTACTGTGGTTTGTGTGTGTTTTATGGTGAGTCCTGCAGTTCCGCCTACTGTCCAAATCAGGAAGTCTGTTGAAAAGCACCATACTCCCTTCACCTAGATCTCTGCAGTGAGAGTTGGTTTGGATTTTCTCCCGAAACAGAGTCTGAATGTAGCTGTGCCACACTCCTAGGCTTAGGAGCAGGGACTGGTAAGATGCTCCAGGATAAAGATGTGACATCTTTCCATATAAAACTCAGGTGGTTTTAGAGCAAAAACTACATGAAGAATTTGCTAGCTTGTCTAAATTCTAAATCAAGCCATTTTAGAATTTTGAGCGCTGCAGTAGTTTGATAGTTCGCCAAAAAAAAACAAAAGAAAAAAGAGTTGTCACATTAGTTCTTAAAATCATGCTCAGCTAGTTTTTTTGAAAGAGATTTATTTGTTTAAAATAGCTTTTTCCTACTAAAACTGCCTGCTGGGCAGAGCTATCTGACAGGCAAGTAAATTATCAGCATGTTTACTTTTCAAACATCTCTGCCACACTTAAACAGTTTTGCTGTGGTATCAAACATACATGAGTGATGATAGAGGTTTTGTAAGAGTTTGTGTAGTAGGATATAAAAAAAAATTGAAGTGTGTTACAGCATTTAAAGCGCGCTAACATTTCCATCCCAAACTAGTCAAAGCAGTGTACTTACACCAAGGTAAAGCATTTCTTTGAGTGAAGCATCCCTTTTTGGAATGTGTCCTCAGCTCAGCTACAAGGAAAGTTGCATTCCCATTAGTACAAATTATACTTCCTGTGTTGTCTGAAAGGGACAGAAGCTCCTTTACAGCTTCAGTTATCTGCAATTTCTAGTAGACTCACGAAAGGACGTAGGCAGAGGTTTAGATGTGATCAGTGAGTACCATCCATGTACCCTTGTTTTTTGTTTGTGAATCTTAGAAGCAAAAAGCAAGGATTTCCAATGTAGCTTGACTCTGAAGGAAAGTTTTGATATTACATTGGGATGAAAGTAAGGGAATAAAGGGAAAAGTTCCGCAGTGATTTCTCTGCAGAATTGCTATCATTCTGCTACCACAGTTCTTTACAAACAGAGGAATGTAGGAAAAAAAAAACACCAATCCTTTCCTTGTTCAAAATAAGATTAAGGAAGTGAGATAAATTTATGGAGTATTCATGGCACTACTTTGGATTTCTTTTATAAAGCTTGTGACTTGGCTTTTAAGTCAATGAAGACACTGAGATGCAAAGTGAATTCTCTGAAGCTGCTGGCGCTACAAGGCTATATAATCACTCTGGGATTGCCAAAGTTTTGGGGGTTTTTTTGTACATTTGTGTCACACTCACTCCCACACATCTGGCAAGAAACCCGTCTGCACAGGCTTAGTTGAAAATCTTATCTCATAGATCATTACTAGCAATAAATTCCAGCTTTTGTGCTTACTTATATTGTCCCACAGCCTGGAGTCACTGATTTGGTGGAACTAGGAATTTGGGCTGTAAAATATTTGCTCACTAATACACACACAAAAAAAAAAAGCCTCAAAACCAACCCTCTAGCTCTTTCTTTGTGAAGCCAGCTCTGAAAATTTAAATCATATCAAACTTGACTCTCAGGGCCAAAGAAAACAGGCAGCTGGATTCCATCCCTTTAGCAAAGAATCAGCTCTTAAATACCTCTTAAATACACATGTTATATGAGCTATAGTCAAACTCATTTTCTAATAATGTTTTCCCACATGTCCCAGAAAATGCGAACAGCAACTCTGTGCACACGAATGTGACTAGGGCACTGAGAATGGTAAGTGTGCCAAAAACCTGTTTGCATGCATCACTGCTAACTGCTAATACAGTTCTACCACCATTCTTCTCTAAGGTCACACTAGACTAAAAAAAGGATGTGTTTTTAATCCATGTCATAGTCCTTAAATATAGCTAAGGCAGCTGTGCTCAAAACAGTTGTTGGCAAATGGTCTGTGCTCGGTGTTTTCCTATGTGCTAGTTCACATTAGTGAGTGTTTTTCTGGTACTGCATTCTGGAAGCATTCTTATTTACGGTATTTATTGTGCTGTTCCTTTTCTATATGACAGGGTTGAGGAGCATGAAGGCAGGCTTACCTCATACATTGCAGACTTTGCAACTCCTAATGAAAAAGACTGGAAAGATAAGAGAAGGCAAGACAAATGAGGGGAGATAATGACTGGCATAGATGCAGTTATCTCTGCAGGATAAATTAAATAATTTGCTGGGGAGGAAGCAAAGGGACAATTCCCAGAACTAAACCACAGATCTCCAGTTTAGTGACCTGGCTCCTGCAATACTGTTAACGAGCAGGGTCAGAGTTAGTAATGAGACCAGCAAGTGTTGCTGAGTAGCTGATGCATTCTCTAGGTGTGGGGAGAAATGGTATGGAGACGCTTGGGATGCAGTGTACTCTAATATCCCTCCATTCCTGATCATCAGATTTCAGAAGAAAAATGGGCAGCTGGCAGATAATAAAGCCAGAATATTTTCCAAGGGTCCCAGCAATCGTTCTTGAATAACTTACCCCAGCAAAACCATGGCAGAATAAACAATCAGGGTATAACGAACTTGAAATGCCTTCCCCTTTTGGTTTCATACGACAAATTAACAATGTTTTGACTCTAGGTAGTGTTGCATAACATGAAATATAGTAGTTTTAACCAAAATACCAGGATAATCCAGGAACAAGATAGTTTTTGGCATTTTTATTTTCAGTTTCCCAAGGGAATGCTAGTGAGTGCGTGGAAGTGTTTTTTAATCAGTCCTGATACATATCCACATACGCTGCCATCTAGAATGAGGTTAGTGCATTATAGCTGCTGCGGGAACCTTAACTCATTTTCATTGACTTTAGGAGGATTAAGTCAGAAACAATACTATTTTAATGCCAATTTTTTTATTTACTTGGCAAATACTCTTGTCAATATAAAGTTCCCCATGGGAGGTGTCAAGAGGTCACTGAAATTTTCCTGGGCAAGGGAGGGAGAGTGGTTGAAACCTTGGCCTCCCTGCTGCTTCCTACAGAGTTTTTCTTCATGTCGGTAGTGCTGTACTCGGCACTTTTCCCCCAGCTTCCATTAGAAGAGGGGGTGAGTGAATGTGAAAATGTTAGTGAGAAATGGAGGCAAGAAACAGAGAGAAGGCTTCCTTGCTGTTTTATTTGGCTGATTCTAGGCCTCAGTAATAGTAAACTTAGTCACAGAAAGTGAGTATAGAATATATTGTCTAGTATGCACAAAAAACTCCCAGATGCTTTCAGCGCTTTTTTTTTTCCCCAGTTCATTCTATTATTCTACAGAGTCTTCTGTCCAAGGATCACAAAGCCTTCTGACCTCTCTGTTATCCTATGGCAAGGAAATACAGTTCCCTGGGGCTGAAAAAGCATCAGGGTTTGATTTACAGAAATGAGGTACCTGCAGTTTCCATGAACATCAATGTAACTGTAAGTGAGCAGCATATTTTTCAGGCACTGCAAAGACAGAAATGCAGAATGGAGGGGCAGGAGAGGCACCCCACATCTTACAGGCCTTGTATGCAAGGCCTCTGCATTTAAGCCGAAAATACCTGAGTGGAGGTATCAAAGACAGCTTTGTTAAAGCTAGTAGTGACTGTAGGAAGGGATCTGACCTGTTTCACACTATGGATTAGTGTGGTCCCTCTAACAAGCCCCCATGGTTTATCATATGATAAACCAGGCAATTTCACAATTATTAGTTTTTTTAAAAACTATTTCAGTTATACATTTCTCACATTTTTAACTGCTGTAAAGCAGAATAAAACACCTGTGGGGAGTTTTGCCAGCAAGTGAAAATAAAAATAGTGTTAAGTAAGTAACGACTTGATTAATGCAAGATACACATTATACACTATGCAGCTTTTGCTTCTCAGCAGGCCTGTTTCACATTGTAAGTTCATACAGAAATTTCTCTTACTAACACTGCACAAGCAGTCTTGCACCATCCTTGACAGACGAGCTGTCGTGGTTTAACCCCAACCAGCAACTCGGCACCTCACAGCTGCTTACTCACTTCCCCCCCACCCAGTGGGATGGGGGAGAGAATCGGAAAATAAAGTAAAGCCCATGGGTTGAGATAAGAACAGTTTAACAGGACAGAAAGGAAGAAAATTATAATGATAATTATAAAATTACAATAATAAAAGGACTAGAATACACAGAACAAGTGATGCACAATGCAATTGCTTGCCACTCGCTGACCAATGCCCAGTTAGTTCCCAAGCAGTGATATGCACCACCCCCCCTCCCAGGCCAACTCCCCCCAGTTGATATACTGGGCACGACGTCCCATGCTACAGAATACCCCTTTGGCCAGTTTGGGTGTTATCAATCTTCTTCTCATACTAAACCCAAAACACAGCGCTGTACTAGCTACTAGGAAGACAATTAACTCTATCCCAGCCAAAACCAGGACAGGAGCTTTAGGAACCGTTACGAAGTGGTGTAAGTTATAGCTCCATCTGTTATACCCCATCCTTCTGATGGAGATTGCTTTCACTGTGGCAGAATAAGCAGAATGGAAGATGTGTTCCTGTCCTCACCAGCTGCCGCTCAGAGTCTGGTGACTTGGCTCAAACCCATTGTCTCAGCAGTTTAATCAATGACGCGATGCTTTGTGCCGAAGCGTGAGGGTGGGGGACCATTTCATTCTGCTGGTCCTGATAATCATCAGCAGAGGGAAAGAATGGACAGCTGAGAACAGGAGCATCCTAACAGATCACAGTGGGATTTGACTCAAGCTTTCTTCAAGTTTTAGCGGGAGGAGGGAGGCCTTATGACTGTGCTCATCCATGCTCCGCTATTGTTTCAATGGCTGGAAACTGGTGTTTATGGTGGAAAATCTGACCATTACTGATCTGGGCAGTCCCTTCCTGGACAAACAAGATTGCCCAGTGTAGGGAAAGCAGTAGTGGTCACCTGAGGAAAAGAGGCACTGCAGTGAATTCAGTAAGTTGGGTTGTTCAGGGGACTGTGATCACTAACTGATGTACTGAAGTCCACGGTGGAAGAGGATATACCATTCAGTGCAATCAGGCTTTTCAACAGCTGAAAAAAGATGCTATATTATTAGTAGCTAAAAATCACATTAGCGATATTTTGCTGTTGTGGAAATAATTCTGCATATGTGTTTACTAACAGTAAAATACAGATCTACTAAATAAGGCTTTAAAACTATTAAGCATGAAAAAATAAAGTATACTAATATTTCCTAGAATTAAAAAGGCATAAAAGTACATCCAGTGTTAAGTCCAAATTTACTCATGAGAAGCTCAACTGCCGTAATTTTCACCTTTTGATTTCCTCTTACAAAGTTTGAAGAACAAGACTGAAATACTCCAGACTGCCATGTAAGCTACCAAAATTAACGTCAGTGGGAAAGGATCAGCTAAGTGTGCTACAGTAATGGCAAATGAGATGCATTTTGTTACTGTCTTTTAGACGTCTTTATCAAGAGTTGTTACAGCTCAATATAGAGGAAGAAACAGAGTTTAGAGGAAGTACAACAGCGATAGCAGTTTATAAAAAGGAGTCTGACGGACCCTGTAAGCAGTGGTCTTGTTGGTATAGCTCCACAATAGATAGACCTCTACCTCATCATTAACGGCATCTCAGGTTTTCTGTCTTTTCTGTATTCCCATCAGATCAATCACTTCTTCAGAAAAAGGGTACGTACCTCACTTTTGCAAAACTACTCTGAGAGCGTTTAAAATAGTTCTAGCAGCAATAAAACAAACAGCAATGAGAGCTCTTGGCTGCTGATGGGGAAGGTGATGGAAGGAAGACATAGCATCCCTGAAGTATTGCTGGAGATTTAAAATTTCATTAAGAGAGCTAGAACTGCAGAGTTTTTCCCTGAAATTTGAATCTGTGGAAGTTTTATCCTATACTGAGGGTACAGCAAAAATGCATACTTCATCCTTTCCCCTAGAGGAGAGATTGTAATAGTAAGATTACTGTCAGGACTGTCTGCAGGATACAGCAGAAATTAGGGTATGTCAAGGACTTGATTACGGTTCCGTTATCCTCAGAGCATGTCTGTGTCAGCTTGAGCCACAGCGCTATTTAAAACTGAACTGTGTTTTCTCCTGGCTGACTATGGTCCCCTAAGGGAACATCCATCAGCCAAGCAGAAGTGGCTCATGCAACGCCCCAGCCTCAGACTTGATACAGTCAACCTCAGGGATGACGTGAAAGAACTGTCACAGCCATCCTGAAACTAAGGAAATGCTGCCTCGCTGGAGTTTTCCCGCTGTGCAGCCCGCCTGGCTTTGGCTTTTGTTGTGCAGCAAATGTGAAAAAACTCTCCACGTCTTTGGTTCTGCGAGTTTCTTAAACTGTATCGTTAAAAAGAGAGTTAATGGAATTGGCTAAATCCCATCTCGGTTTAAAAATGTCTTGGAAATAAAATCGGGAAGAGCGCACCAGATCAGAGGTGCTCACGGCAAGCAATTTAGCAGAAGCAGCTGAACTCTTATATATGTGTCTCACAAGTAACTACAAATTAATGTATCTTTATGGAAGCAGTTCAATTAAGGTTTTGGTTGCTGAAGAAGTGTTTTTAAGACTCTTGCACAAGCCAAGCGTTCAAAGTGCTACTGTTTGAACTGATGAACTCATCAGCTCAGCTGGAAAACATACCAACTTGGAAATGCATTTGAAGTGTGTATTGCATTAACGCAGAGATTTAATTTAAAGGAAGGAGCTATTTATGGATTTTAAAACTAGTTCTTAAACTCTGCAAATGGCTCCATCTAAGCTGCTATGATAAAAATGGCAACAAGAAATGTTCTAGGAATGGTAACCATTGGTTTCTATTTTATGCTGAATTTTAGTCTACACGCCTCATGAATGAAGAAGTGTTAAGCTTTGAGAAAGCAGACAATTGTTTGAGAAGAAAAACGTTTAAAAGGATTGAAAAATCAAATTTCCGTATTTGCGTTTGGTTTATCGCAGTTAATAAAATGAAGTAGAGCCTAACTTTCTTTGAGCCTTGACGAGGCGCTTTTAGTGGAGAGATAAAAGTCAAATCAGTAATTTAGTCAGGGGCACGCTTCTACCCCACCCCCGGCTGAGGGAAGATTGATACAGAGTCCGACCGTAACTGTGCTAAAAGTGTTGTGTTTTGCTTTATTTAAATTTGCATCTAGTCATTTGGGGAAACTGGACATGTGGTGCCATGCCTCTGTCCCCCAGGAAAAGGGGCGTAAGGGTTGCATCACTGACACAAGCTGAGAAAACTGTGCTCTACCTAAAGCCTTGTTACCCACCTGAGTAACTTCTATGTATGTCTCTAGAGTTTTGATCTGTAAATTACTTGTGAATAACGACATTTGGTAAACGTACGGTGATTTTGTGTTTAGGTGTAGGGTTTTCAGAGTGAGGAAATAGTTGCACATCATTGGCAGTGAAGAATTTACATGCTGGTTCAGACTCGCCCTTGACCAGCTTCGGGACCTCAGGAGCCCCGGCCTCACCCCCCGCCACACCCCGCCGTTATGCTGCCCCTGGCGGTGGGCGGGCTGGGGACGTACACTGGCAGCGCCATCTTGGGAACGCGCCGTTCAACCCCGAGCTGCGGACAGGCCGGGGGTTTGGAGGGTGTTGTTTCCCCTGCAAACAAATATGAGAAAAACAGTCTTACAAAGCTCTTTGGTAAGTTTTCAGCAGATTTAGGCAAAGTTGTAAAGTTTTAGAAGAAAAGGGTTAGTAGAGAACACATGGTCGAATAAACACACGGCGTTTATATGCAAATCAGAGCAAGAGCGAGACAGAAGCACTAAGAGCTGAAGTAAGAATTGTTGATAAATGATATAGATGGCTCGAGAGCACAGACAACCTTGTCAGCAGTATGGTACACCGGCACTTTGTTTCAGTCAGCCATTCGCTTACCAGACCACAGAAACGTCCGTGATCTGCTCTGGTTCGCGTTGCCCAGCCAGGCGACGCATTTTTCTGACGTACCTTCTAGTAGTAACCCCAAATACACAAAGCTCAGCAAATTGAAGAGCAAAAGCCTCTTCAGGCTCTGTTCTTCAAACAAAGATTTGCAGCCTGGATGCTCGGGTAGGATTACTGTACCTGTTTGGCTCAAAACGAAGCCAGTTAGGAGTCAAGACTCCATCTTCCTGGCGCAGGCCATGAGGATGCATCCTCTCTCTCGTCCTGCCTCGCTGCTGGGGCTTTACTCCTTTCTGCCCAAAGTCAGACAACCCCAGGCGTACGTACGGCTATAAATTGCACAGTTAGCCACGAGATCCCACTGGCATGGGCTACAGTCACATTGGCATTATGAGTTTGGCTTCTCGGGGTTGTGGTTTTGGGGCTTTGGGCAGGGGTGTATGGGTGAGTTTTTGTTTGTTCGTGGTTTGTTTGGGGGTTTTTGTTTTGTTTTTTTTTTGAAGATACCTCATCTGAACTGCAGTTGGCTGCAGGGGTCAAGAAGAAAGACTGAGGACAGGGACATAATGTGAAATAGTTTACAGAATATGTTTTGTTCCAAAAATACCATTCTGTATCTCAATTTGCTACCAGAACTCAACTGAAAATTCTTAATAGTGAATGTAATACAAATACAGGCCAAATGCTCAACTAATTTCAGTAAGTTATTACATACAGATCAATAAATCATCCTGAAGTCACACTGTCTTTGATGTCATTACAGTGTACATTAAATAGGGATTTACAATTTCAGATAAAAGTATTTCTTTAGCAAACTTCTTTACTGTGTCATTTTTAAATTAGCTCTTGAGGGATTTCAAGGATACCCAGTATTGGTTGGCAGGTTTGAAGATTATTCTTGAAAAGCTGTGCAGAATCTACGCATATTTTTCAAATCATTAATTGATAAAAAGCTCTATGTGTGTAAAGCTTGAAGGCTGCAGATTACGTCCATTTTTCTTACCAGAAGCAAGCCAGCGCAATTTAAAGACAACTAAACACCCCTACCGACCCTTAACTTCAGTAGGACTGTATTGCCTTGAGACAATTCAAAACCATACAGCACAGAATATACCAGGGTGGTATATTTTCTTCCTTCCATATAGTTAATCTGTATTCTCCTAAATCTAAATGTTTTAGGTCCTCCCTCCCCCGAGAAGGTGGGCAAGGTATGTTTTGAAAAGCACACCTGAAAAAGGAAAATAATGCAGACTCATCCTTTATTGAAGTCTTCAGAGTATATTTGCTAAATGTCATCTATGATGGAGCTCATGAGGATTATCTCTCTGAATAGATTATTCAGCAGTGAAAAGTGGAATAGAAGAGAAGCCTAGTGAAAAGCCCCCAAATTTACTGTGGGGAAAAAAAAAAAGGAAGAGGAAGGAGAAGAGAAGCAGCACTGTTTCCAACAACAATTATACTTTCTCAGCAGATGAAACAAGAGGTGTTTATCAAGCAAATAAGGATATAAAAAAATTACTATATTAAAGACATTTCATTAATTTTATTCTCATCGCAGGTTCCCAGGATACAGCTGAAATATATTGTTTGGTCTACCTTTAAGAATTGGATGTGTTTAAAAAAAATTAACACTTTTCAGTGGGCAAAACTTTAATAACACCACCAGAAAACAATTATACAAAAATCATGTACATATTTTGACAGTTCTAAATAAAATATATATATATATATACTTGGTTTTACTTGTGGAAAAGTAACTTTTGACAGTTTTAGATTGTGACTGGTTGTAGCTAGGAAAAAAAAGAAAAAAAAGAATTTCTTTTTCTCTGCTAGGGCAGTGGGAAGTTTGACAGTTCATCAGATTTGTAACAAGAGACTTTGTATGGGTAAGCCAATAAAGCTGGTCCAGAGATGAGGATGGGAGAACAACAGCGTACCTAATGTCTGCCCTGTACAGTACTGCTTTTACAGGAGGAACAAGGAAACGTGGGTCAGGAGAAACCTCTCCTTTTCCTTCAGAGTGGTGGAAATCACGCTACAAAACATGAGCCAAAAGATGAGAAGTATTACATAGCACTTGTGCCTGCAATATTGCATTTTCCCCTGTGGCTGCTGGAGCCAAGAGTGCAACAGTAAGAATTTAAAAACAAACTGGAAAAACCCACTCCTTTCAATTCAACAGCAGGCTATGTTATCATTGACCAGATTATAAAATTCAAAAGAGCTAAATACTTTGGATTTTGGGAGGGGGTTGGGGAAGGGGAAGAAAGATATTGGGAAAAAAAAATATTCTAGCTCCAAATGAATTTTACAATCTCAAAAAACCCAGACATTTCAATGATGACTGAAGTACCAGTTTGCCTTGATTTAGAAACACCATTAAGATACTTCAGATGACACTGGTTAAAAAGTGACAGAACCCTTCAGCTTCAAAATACAGTAATTTTTTTATTAAGAAAGAAGTGAATACTTGAACTGGACCACTAGATTAAGATGCTCTTAAAATACAACCACGAGGGTCAATAAAAATGAATTTCTTTATGTAGGTGTAAAGAGAGGCTATT
The DNA here is from genome assembly GCA_034782735.1 of Sagittarius serpentarius. Lineage (NCBI taxonomy): Eukaryota > Metazoa > Chordata > Aves > Accipitriformes > Sagittariidae > Sagittarius > Sagittarius serpentarius. Next base: position 2,642,347 of record JAVKLA010000053.1, on the reverse strand, counting down.
TTAAGTATGTAAGTGACTAGCTAGATGTGGGTACTTCCACAACACAGTAATGCTTCCAATTGCTTAACCGTACCAGCCAACTGTTGATATGGCAGAAATTCTGTTTCACATTATAGGTCTCAGTTTTGTATCGGAATAGCTACAGGTATTCCTTTCTAGATTTCTTTTGGAAGTTTAGAGATTACAGGTTTGGGTGTGTTTCGTTTTGTTGTTGGTTTTTTTTGTTTGGGTTGGTTTTTTTAACATTTTGGCCATCTAATATTTAATGAACACATATGCAAGTACATACAAGAGAAGTGTATCGGTATCTCAGTTTTAAAAGGCATGTTTTTCCTCTTTTTCATACAATGAACATTCTTTTCTGAAGTCTTGCTTCTCCTGCCCATGTTACATTCTCCACTACAATTTTTCAGCTGTGTAGACTTCAAACACCGATAGGTAGCGAGTCAGGTTTACTCATCATTATCTGTAAAAAGCAGGAGAGGGGGAGAGACAGGGTGAAAAGGAGCAACAAACACACACAAACAAGCTGGGCTTACAAAATGAACTAGAAACCACAATTTAGTAAGCAATAATACGAGAATTCACTAAGTCAGTCACCAAGGACATGACTGTTACCAAAACTGCCTTGAAAGCACTATGTGTACAAATACTGAACAACATGTCATCTTTCGTGGATTAGTGAATGTAAGATAGTTTCATCTCAAGTGGCCTGCTTCAGTTAGAATAATCCTCTTAGTAATGAGCAATACAGATTTTTTTTCTACCTTTCCTTATTTGAAGAGTATAAAACTTTGAGACAGAAGCTCATGAACACGCTTCTGTCACTTGTCCTCTATTCACCTTTATTAACATAGGATTTTTTCTTTTAAGTGTCTGAAATTTAAAGAACTGCTTTAAATGTAGTTCTTTATGTACTTCAGTACTGAAGTTACATTACATTTCAGACATTTAAAGTACAAGAACTACTTTTTCTTTACATTTTTGTATGCTACCACAGACTTGTAAAATACAGAATTAGAACTGAAGCTATTAAAAATAGCCATTTGTTAATCAGCATTTTGCAAGATGAAAGTCAGCTTATTTTAATAGGATTCACTCAAACAACAGCTTACAATTTCATGCCAACATCTCAGCAAAATTTTCATTTAAGCCTTTTAGTACTAATTTTAAAATATGCTTAAGGCAAAGTGGCAAGGAAAAGAAACTGGTAACACCACTATAGTTACTGTTTTCTTCTCGTTCTATATTGCCAGTCCTTTGGACACTTGAAGAATAAACTACTACAATATATCTTTCCAATTCTGTCAATAAATCAATAAATGGTGGTTGAAAGTATTTTTCAGACACTTTTCTGTCATACTTCTGTAACAGCACGAAAATAACATGGTACTGATTATTCTTACTGCGTGGTTCTACTATATCAGTAGCAAAGAAAAATTGGGAAAATGTAATTGATATTAGAATTTTTTTTAATTATTATTTTTAAAACTAGTTTTTTAGACTTTTTTCCCCAAAGCATCTACATATAAAAATCATAGAAAGCTGTAATCTTATTTGACCCTTTACTCACTGCTATTGCAACACATTTGTAAAAGAATTTAAAAGATGCAGAAAGTAGACATTGGTTAAAATGCATCAGAATATTTTTTCAAAATTGCAGTACTATAAATAGTGAGCATTGCACACATTTCTAAAACCAATACATAATGCTTGTGATTTCTATGAAAATAATTGGTTTAGATTTCTTTTTTTTCTCTCTCTGGTAAAAACTCTCATCATTAGAAATCTACAATTATGTAACTGCAGTTTAATTTTTCACATGAGAGAAAAAAAAACTCAAACCAAAACCATTTCTCATTAATTGTGGCCCATGTGGTATTTCACAGAGTGACCCTGAAAGATCTAGGAACTATCCATCTGCCCAGTAGTCTGTCCTAAGCTAGGCAGGGCTACCAAGCAAGATAAATTCTCTTCATGTATTACTGAGCCACCTGAAAAATATGATGGATGGTACCTCCACATCAAGTTCTTCTGAAAAATGACAATTATAAGATAAAAGAGCCACATGAAATTTTCTTTTCAGATAAGCAGTGACACTGCAACCCATTAAAAGTAGAGTTTTGGAAAGAACAATATAAATAAAATAGTATAGCTGAAAATTCGTTTGTTCTTAAGATAAAATTGTTTTTAATTCTGAAAATTTTACTCTAGACTTCCATCTTCCCAATCTGTGCAACTGTTTTTGAGAAATTAAATAATTATACTGCACCTTTCATAAAAGAACTGTTGTTACAATTGACTGTGTATGTACATACTGCTAATCAGAGTGGTCAGCACACTTCATCGAAGTTTGCCACATTTTGTTGCAGGAATAAAAATACCCCTTGTGAAAAAATGATGTTTATCCATTTAGACAATCAATATAACAAAGCACAGATATGTTTTAGAAGTATATTAGAACCTACATGACCAAGAAAGAACGTAAGACGAGCCGTAGTTGCCAGGGTACAGTGAGATTTACCTTCTTGGTAGGCTCCGTCTGCCATTACTAGGTGAAGTATTTTGGCATACAGGTGTTTGTGTTCATTTCCAAGAACAGTCTGAACTATGGTTGAACAAATATCAATATTTTCATCTTCATCTTCATGTATAGCCTGGGCGAAAGGACAATCCACGTTGCCAAAATTAAAATGGGTATAGAATTAAATAGTTCAAATTTATTAAATGCAATTCACGGTTAAATCCAATGTTTTCCTCTTTAATCCACTGGCATGGCATTTTCTCTGTTAATATTTTAGGGTGTCGAAACAGAATAAAAGACTAAAGAAATAAGCGTTGATTCTAGTCACAGAATGCTATTAGTTACTGGCACAGTAAACAGCCCTAGGTACTGGTTTCTTAAAATATTTTCCACTTGAGGTTATTCCACAAACCTTTATTTTCTCATAAACTTCAATGAATTTATCAAAGCCTATTTCCTGCTCGAGGTTGTATCTCAACTCTTCCAAATGGCTGAAGATACTATCACATTCTTCACATTCACTGGCAATCTCTCCATCACTATTATCTATAAAGAAAGAAAGCAACAGTAAAACCCCCTCAGTTTTCCTACATTCTTAATGTAAGCAGGGAAGCTCAGGAGCACTAGGCGGTTTTGGCAGATGTTCTGAACAACCTGCAAGGAGACAGGCACAGTCCCTTTCTTGACAGCAAAGAAATTCCGAATCCCAAATAGGTGAGATAGCTAGATGCTTCCCAAAGCCCCACTCTAACAGTTAGCCATAAGGGTATTCACACCAAAGGAAAACAAGGTATGGTCTTAAAGCAGACTTTTATTTAGCAAAGCAATGTTAGTAGGTCAAGTTCCATATAACCATTCCACGTATTTCTGAGGTGGAACTGATGCAGGGTTCAGTGCCTGTCCCAAGCTAGGGAAAAGAGGTCCTCAACAAAGCAGCTGTCTTCTAGCAGAAAATAAGGACACGTATATCAAGAATCAGTTACTTCATTTCTGCACTGAGATGCATCTTGTTCCATGGAGCAAGTCTAAAAAACTCAGTACTAATTTAACTGCGAAGTTCCTCATTCTTTCATGAGTGCATCTCCTTTGTGTAGCAAATTCAGTACACCAATTGGTGCAGTAAGGTATGTGAGAGAAATCAAGATGATTTTGCTTATAGGCTACAGAAACATTAGAAATAGGTTTGTAACAGTCAAACGTTAGGTAAGTTGAACAAAAAAAGGATCTATTTAAAAATACAAGATGGAATCCCTATGTAAGATTCTGTTATAAAATGCAAACTGCTTTTGCCCAAGAAAAATACTTCCTTAAATAAGTATTTGAATTATGAAAGGACTTATCTACCCAGGCAAAAATATACAACTTTTTAGATTTCAGAGCTTGTATTGTCAAATCTTTTAAAAAATACGTAGGCCAGTTAAGTCACAGACTTCCTGAGTTAGTATTAAAACTCTACTACTTTCCATTCCTATATACAACCAGTGTAAGATAGAATCCTGACCAAATCATATCCCTGATTCAACTATCAACAGTCACATCAATAAAACATTATCATTGAAATTAAAAGTTGTATATGGGTTAAAAACTCATTAGATGACTTCTAATCTTGTATTTAACTTCGGGATCTTGAACAGATTTGGTTTCAAGTTCTGTCTGTTGCCTTGAGTTTTGAAGGCCTTCCTCCCGACCCCCAACAATGAAACCTGCAATTCTTACGAAATAACATTAATCTAGAAGGTGGGCCACTGACACCAAATACCGTAATGCTTGCAACAACAACAGAATCACAGAAACAGATAGTATTGTATGTTTTCAGTGTATAACATCAGCACTGTCAAAAAATTAAAGAAGATCATATTACCTAAGTTTATTTTACCTTAAAATACTTATTGGAATGTATTACATCGATAATATCTAACAGGTATATTCACAGATTTTAAGTTTGTTTAAAATTGTCTTCAAATAAACCAAAATGACACAAAAGCTATGTTTTAGATTAGTTACTGATTTTCTACACCTTTTTATATCTCTATTTCTAAATGTACTTTATTTTGTAGCAGTAGTAAAATACTTACATTTCAACCAGAATTTAAAAAACAGAACTGAGACTTCAGGACACCATTGTGTATAGCTAATGCAAAATTCTAAAAGCAGTAATAAATTTTTCTGTCTCATTTTTAGTTTCGCTGCATTAATAGCTTTTTTTGGTTAAGAACAAGGTTAATAATTTCATGTTCCTTTTGACTGCCGGGTAAATCACTCAATTGTTATGTAAGCTGGATCCCAGATATCCAGTCATGTCAATTGCTATTTCTTTTTCACTCTTGCATTGCAGTGATGAATTATTCAACATATACAATGTGCTCAGTCTTTGATCTTCCTTGAAGACAAGTTTTAGACCACTAGAGAAAAAGTGACTTACAATCACTGCCTAACAAATAGCCAACATTTGCAATATTGAACGTTGCTTAGATGTTGACCTTAACATTCAGAAAGTCTAAATATTATCTGATTTTTTTTTAAACTTCTGTATAAAAACTATTAATTAGAGCTTTATTTCATTATAAATACATAACGCAAAACCATTATTCTGTGTTTGAATTGTTAACATCAATAAATAACCTATAAAACAGGTATAATAGAAAATATACCTGACTGCCATTCTTCGTTAAGTGCACTTTCACTGCTGGGGTTATTTTCGTCTCCTTCATCCAGCTCTGTACCATTTGTTATGCATTCGATCACATTAGCCTTTAAAGTAGACTCCTCCTCTTCACTGAATTCCTCACTAGGCTGCTCCCTAAGCAATTGTTCCATTGAAGCCCGGAGCTCCTGCAAATCTGTATCTGCCTCCCCAAACATACTAAAAGAAAATGATACAAAGTTTGTATAATTAATACTTTGCCATACAAACCCTGTAGGAAGAACTTACTTCTTTTCTTAAGCCAATGTAGATAGAAGCAAAATAAAGGCGTAGGGGCAAAAAACAAAAAAAAAAAAAAAAAAAAAAAAAGACAGACAAATATTTGTGTCCTCAGTCCAGCATGACTGCAGCACTGCTACCATTGTATCATGCAAGGCACAGGGAATAAAGATTAGCTAAACAGATACGAGACCATTTCGTAAAAAGATGATGATAGGTCCTCAATTCAACTTTATTAGTAAGATAATTTCAAAATCTTTGTGTTTGTGTGCTATTATAGAACCCTGGCAAGTATAACATTCCCAATCCTGATAAAAATGTGTCTGAAGCAAAAAGAGATCCAGTTCAGATAGATACACCAGATGATTTTATCCCTACAGACTACCCAACCTGCAGGCAATAGTCAAGAGTCAGGGTCAGATTTTGAAGCCCCTGAAAGAACTTGCAGGACCTGAAGGACATGCCAATACAACAGTAGAGAAGACAGATGAGCAAGATTCCCAGAATGTATGAAGAAAGAAAATATTCAAGAAATCTTTATTTCTAGAAGAGCGGTAGCCATCAACTTTGATCTGCTTCAGTGAAATGCAAGGTGCAGAAGCCAGACAGAATAGCATCTTGGATGGAATTTGGAAAGGCAATTCAGACAGCTATTGTAAGCAGTACATGCCATTAGCTTCTCAATTCTCTGGAACAAGACTCAAAGTAAATGGTGATTCAATACAGGATTTTTAAAACTTGGATAAAAAACCCATGCTGGTATATTGTGTATAATTGTTAGTGTCTAACCAAAAATATTTTTGATCTAAGATGCCTGTTGAAATACTTTATAAACTTGATACACTCACATATCCTCAGAATCAGAGGGTCCTTCTTTGGCTTGCTCATCTTCCGTATCATCTATTTCAAGATTATGTTGATGCTGCACATCCGCTACACTGGGGACGTCAACTAAAGTTCTGTACAGTTTGTAAAGATCTGGGAGCGAACATGTTCTCAACATCTGCAAAGGTAATAAGAAAGCCTGTTTGGTAGCAATACTAAAGACAGTCTGAGGTTACAAACTACTTTAAAATGAGGGGGTCTTTTTGTCCTTTTTCATTTGAAGGTCAGTTTCAAAATAACAATATGTCCAGTACTGATACTCCAATTGTTGAAAATCTGATATCTTGAATTTTGCTTCTCGGAGAAAAGGAAAGCATTTCTTCTGGCTTTACAGGTTACAGTGATTGAAAAGCTTTAAGAACATCCACTGACATACAGATCCTGGTTTTGTGAAGATTTGTTACCTTGAAGGCTATCTAAAGAAAAGGAACACTGCAGTAGAGAAATAAAACATACATATATGCAATTGTTTACTATGTATGTATGTCAATCACTTACAGCTTAGAGCCATTTTAGGCAACTGACAGAGGAATATTTTTTAAAATGACATTTTATTATTTCTCTAGGTTGGCCACTGAAAACAGTAACTTTTGTTTATGGTATATTTCAAGGCAGTTCCATAGTATTAGAAAGAAGTTCATTACAAGAAGTATTAGAAAGAAGATCAAATTACAACAGTAATTTGTTGCGATGGAAATAAAAGCAACATGGGAACAAAGTCATTGTTTGCCCAGTGATCTACCAGATCTCTCTTTTAAGAAGTCTGAGAACCCCCCAAAATTACTAAATATTCACTATAGGATTAATAAAAGAAGAAACAAGACCTATTCTGCACTAAGAAGTTTTACCAATAAGCCTCACCTTCCTTCAGCATAGCTCTAAATACATGCACGTTCAGTGTTTGCTCCCAGTGAACCCCCCTAAATTTTAATGAAAAAAATAGTTCCTCAGCGGCAATTTATACCAGCACAGTGTATTCATATACATGCTCAAGTATCAAATCACTTTCAGCACATGGCCAGAATATTATTGCCATCAAAGGAGCAACCACCCTTTTTGACTACTACTCCCAAAGTGAAGGAACAATTAGAACACTGACACCCCGTATTTTGAAAAATGCTTCTTTTCCTTTTAGCCTGCTTCTGTTAGCATACAGACCTGCCTACAGATAGAACACTAACTTTGTCTGCCCTGCTCCCAGCTAAAGGTTTCCTTGGTTTCTGGGTAAGAGCTGCAGCAGAGGTGTATTTGGGAAATTCCAGAAAGTTACATTTGCATATACCGCAAAGCAGTGCTGAACATCCTCCTGTTGCAACCAAACAAGGAAAGGGAATTTGTTCCTCTCTTTCATCAAGTCTACTGCAGCAGTAACACCACCACATCTGTTGCTTTTGTCCAAGCTCTCTGCTATTATGTAGAGCTCACCTGATACTGCATTAACAATTCTGTGACAAACACTTAACGGCGAAAACGCACGCCAACTATGCAGTAACGAGTGACATTCTGAAGCGGTTCACATTGAGACACTGAAGAACTTCATTATAAAGCATATCTATTACTTTCTAAACCTGATGCGGGTACAAAGAATGTTCATCTTGCCCCTACTCACAAGTTAGCTTTTCTATAATCACTGTCCAACTGCCAGGTAAACAGCTTCATAAACTAGGGAAGATAATGACAGACTTAACTCTTGAGAAATCAAAGTTAGCATCATAAATCCATTTATGTGAATATACGGATCTGTGAAAACAGATGCAAGCTTGTCAAGAAACCTTATTTTCCCACAGATGCAAACAGCACTATCCCCAACATTATGCTTCCTAGCAATGCATCAACCAATAGACATTATTCAATATTCAATTAATCATCAATAGTGCAACTTCTTTCAGGCACTCGCAAAAAAAGGCTGGGAGTCAAAACAAGAAACATTCCTCCTTATCTGGCATTCCACCACCCAGGAAATCCTTTATTACATATTGACTGAATGCAGTGCAGGTGTGCAAGTTTCCAGAGAACCCTTCCCACCATTGTTTCTCCAAAAAGCAGCTACTCTTTTATGCATTTTCCACTTTAGAACCCAGGCAAGTATTGCACGTAATTTGTCTGTTTCGTCTACTAGTTCCATAACCATTCTTAAGACATTTTAAATTCCTATCAAAACCGTGTTCCACCATCCTATGCTCATTTCACAGACTGTGAGCTGCCACTCATCCCTATGTAGCTGGTCAGGAAATGCCTTCAAGAAAGCAGTTAGTTCCATTCACAGCCAGAACCTGTGCTAGCTGGTTAAATCCTACAGGAAAAAAACCAATCACTTCGTTGCCAGAAATGACAAGATACCTTTTGCTGGTCTGTTCAGTGTTTATGTTTATGATGGCAAGGCAGTTAAGTCTGAAAAACTGCACAAAAGGGAGAAAGCAGATAGGGGAAGATAGGAATTTCCTCCTGAACTCCCTCAGTTATGTCTCAGAGAAGCGGTGGCATTCCTTCACAAACACCCGGACATAGAATGCTGAATGGTGGAAACCAGAGACTCACTGCTGTGCGAGTCCTGCTGATACAACGAGCACAGAACAGTCGTAGTGCAGGGCAGACATGGCTAGACAAATACAAACACCTGCTGAAACAGTTGTGCCATCTGTTCTGGCCTCATTCAGCCTCAATAAGAAAACAGAATAATATTACTATAGAAAAACAAGTATTCCTTTTTATTTTTTTAAACTTGCCTTTGGGTCGTTTGCGTCAAAAAGCCCTGTAGAAAGTCCGATCAACAATGACCTTTTGCCTTTATTTTTTGCTGGTGATATGGAACGTGAACGAGGTACAAAAGGCTCTTCCTGTGAAGACTGAGCTGACAGAACTGGTGAGGCTGTTGGTACAGCTGTGGGCTGTATTACCCTCTGGAATAAGGGTTCAGGTTGCAGAGAGTCACTGGAACAAGTTTCTGATGTGGTAAAAGAAAGTCCATTACAAATCTAAATAGATTAAAAACCCAAAGCTCTCAAGCAAAAGGTAACTAAAGTGAATAAAACTAACTCATTTCTGTTGTACAATTGAAGGGGAAAATAGATAGCACTGTAAAAGTATTAAAATCTCTTTGGACTATTTTAGTAAATACATTATAATCTGAAATTCTCCCATTTTAACTTTTGGAGAATACACAGCCCTAAGCTATAGCCTCTTCTGTTCTCATGCCTTCTAGTTTCTCGTTACCTAGTCCATGCCTGAAATTATAGCATCATCCATTTTCAACTGTTGCTTCTTGCCGTGTACTAGATTTCTTCAAAACTACCTCAACCTAATTCGACCACTGGAAAAAAATAAACCTGGTTTGCTTAAGCCACCCATAAAGAGAGGCAATAGTATCACCAATGATACTTGACAGTATTGCTGATGTATTTTCTATTCAACTGTAAAACATGCAGACCTTCTGAAGTTACCTCAAAGACCTTCAACAGCAAGAAACTCTTCTATGCAATAAAGATAAAAGATTATCATTAGCAGCTGCTTAAAATTTTTATCCAAGCTGCAGCTCAATATTAATTTGAGATGTCTATAAAAAGTGCAACACTTTTGTTAAGTAAACATTCAGATTTAATAACATTTTAAATACTCGTTTTAAAAGGCTGTAACATTCAGAAACTTGACATTCGCTTTCAAGTATCAGTATGGGCCACTGCCCTGTTCATCTATACATAGTGTAGCTTTGTTGTTACATGTTTTCTTCCAAAGTGGGAAAAATAACACCCACAATTTGTCTTCCTAATGCATCAGAAATTTGCTTTCTAGAAGTATGAACTAAAAAAGAAAATGAAAACAGAAAGCCTGCTCTTTCGGGGTTAGTGAAGAAGTGAGAAGAGATGGCTCAAGTACTCCATACTGCCAGCGACAACAAACAAGAGACTTCAATTGACCTTCTGGAGCTTCCTTCTGTGGTTGCACCCCATCAAGCACTCGTTTCTCAGAAGCTGCCTCGTTTCTTCTGTCGTGTTGTGCCCTATTATAAAATACCACATCCAGGGGAAACGCCATGTAAAGATAGTCATTAGTCTACTGAAAAAGTCCCTAAGCGCAGTAAAACTAACATGGCAGACAAGTAGTGAAGCTTTAGCTAAGCTTAATATTTTAACTGATGTATCTAAATCCTACTCAGTTAAAGCTAGTTGTTTGAACTGGAGAGAGAGGGATCAGAAGAAGAGAGTACTTACTTATCCTCTTTCTCTTTTACCCACACTTCATTAACAGTGATGGGAAATTCCTTACTCTGGTGCTTTTTATCTTCTTTTGTTTCTTCCAACATCTCTGCCTCCAAATCATCAGGCTCTAAAATTGATAAAGTCATATACCTCATTAAAAATTAATCCCAACCAAACAAAAAGACAGTAGAGACTATACATCTTAAGATTACACTTAAATCCTTCAGCTGTAATAATTTTCTGCCTTTTGCAGAAACAACTGAAGTTTTGTAACCCCAGAACTAAGAGTTTGTTTCTGATACAAGTATCTGAAAGCTCCAACAAACTGTCTTCTAAAAACCTCAGCAACGTTCCCCCAGATGTCAGCAGGGTGCTAGTATCGTATAGGGGACAAGATTCCAGCACAATTGATGGGGAGAAACAAACAAAAAACCCAAACAACAACAGCAAAAAGTTTGAAGCACTTTAGAATTCCACTTGTATTCTAGAGTTTTCTATAAGCATACAAAAAAAGTTTCTGGAAATTTACAAAATACGTTAGTGAATCAAATTACAACACAGGCATAGAAAGCACTTGGTCCTACCTACCTAAAAGGTGTTAATAAAAACCTGCACATTACTTATGGGAAGATATAAAAGTATACAGGATCATTACTTCCCTCATTGAATTGGAAAGCAGATTGTAATTAGAATTACTAATGAAATTACTTACCATCCAGCACAACAGGTTTGCTCTGCACCTGAGTAGGTCCCACTCTTTGAGATTTTTCTGGTACAGTTATGTCAGACTCCATGACACCAACTGGTACTGAAGACTGAGCTCCAACAGTAGGAAAAGCTTTCTCTTCCTTCTCCTCTGATGAGGACTGATGATCTCCTTCAAGAAGTTCTGCAGTACCTAACACAAAATTATTCTATTATTTAAACAGTGCTTTGACACAGTTTGATAATAAACTACAATGTGGCTAGAAGGTAAGTTGAGAATTTTTGTTTCTTTAAAGGAAAGCAGAATAGGAAAGTTTGCATGCTTTTATCGTAACTATTATGATGAGGAAAACTAGAAATATTAAAATTTGAATTTTACTTGCTACATTATCATTATTCCAAGTTAATACTTCGCATAAACGTAAGTCCTTTTGTCCTTGGAAATGACAAAAAGTAGGAGTTGACCAGAAAAAAAAAAATCCACTGATACGGCAAGTCACATGCTACCAAGAAGGTTATAGGACCTATCTAATACAATATTCAGTTGATGACATCCTTTTAAAAAACAGACTTGTTTCTATCAATAAGCAAAGTCCAGGACTTCTCAACAAAATGAAGATTCTTCCCTTTCAGTATATCGTTCTTAATTTCTTACCACTTCACTGAGTTTGAAATATTTTGGTGTCTCCCAGCACCAGCTTGTGCTGACATTTAGAACATTTAGAACTGAGGCAACATCCAGAAGTAGAAAGTAAGAGTGAGGACAGAATATGCTTCTATGACTTCAAAATTGTTCTCAATAGACAAACTGGCAATCTGGCACTTCCTACACTTGCAGTGCAGGTATTTACCAGCTGTGCTTACCATTTGTTGTATCTAGTTCCTCAAGTAAGTCGGTTTGCAGCTGCAACTCTGCTTCTCCTAGGATCTTCAGGACTGAATCAGTAGGGCTTTTGCCCCAGACTTTCCTGTGGGGTTCACCAATATCTAACCTAATTACTTCCCCCAGAGTTTGCCCTGTTGGGACACAAACACAAATACAGAAACTTTTAGAAACTAGGAACTTTTAATCACTTTCTATATAATAAACAAACAAACAACCTCCACAAAACTAAAAACTACAAAGCCAGAACTCATGTCACCACACCCCAAGTCAGACAGCCTAAAGACTGTGCTCAAAAGGCTATAGAGTTTTTCTTCTGCCAGTTCCATTTAATGATCGGAGTTATTCAATGCCAGTTAACATCTGCAGCTTAATAGCAGCAGGAGATCTTTTCAGCAATTCAGGCACTCCCAAAGAAAGCAGTATGAAAAATGTTTAAAACTGGCATGAGATGGTTTTAACTTTACCTGAAATGGGAAACTAAAGTCTCTTGTCCTGCCATCCTTTGACATTTGTTTCTGTTATTTCTCCCTCCAAGGAAAACAGAGAATATAAAGCAACAAAGAAGAATAGAGCAGAAGTTTCTTGATCTTCTAACATCCTAGCTGTATAAAACTACTATGCTATGAAGTAAGTCTGTCACATTCTCAACGATTATTTATTTCTACAATGTGAAACAGACCCTTAATGAGATACACTGAAACCAAGAAAAAGGTCTTCCACCCAAAAGACCAGAGAAGGCAGATGGAAAATTTGAAAAGACAGGCTTGATTTAAAAAAAGAAAAAAGCTAAGAAGGGCACAATAAAAGTAACAGATATAAATTGAGTTTTTATTGTTCAGTTTTTATTGTTCTACTAATAAGATAAAAGGATTTTGACATTAAATGAGAAACTTTCATATATCTCAAGTGCTTTTTATTCTCTCTGTTAAATTAGTGCCTTTTTAAAAAACACTTACAAAGAAAGCTCAAAGAAAGTAACCATGCATTTAATTAGGTAGCTATTTGTTGAAATTAGGAATTTATTTGTTGACTCTCCTGCAGGCCATTTAATTATTTAGCCTGTGCCTTATTCCTTATCCAAGGGAATACATAACCACCTGTTTTTTAGAAGCAGATGACACGCAACTGGTAACAGGATGATAAAGAGTACTTCCTTTATAAAAACAGACGCTACACATGGTAAACGGATTTCCTAGTGTCATGGTGACAAAAAAAGTACTTACGGTCTGTTCCAGAGAGAGAATCTTCCATTGATAACTGAGCTAGAGGAACTACCAACTCAGATGCCCCCGATTCCCATTTTCTGCGATCTCCTGGAAGTGGATGGTCACCTTCTTGTTGTTCCGTATGATCTTCAGACCCAGCTGGTTCAGAGATATTTTTACACTCCTTTTTGACTTTCTCATCTTCTTGAGCTTTAAGATTTTGATTTAATCTTCTCAATATTTCTCGTTTATTCTGAAATAAGGGCCAATATATATCACTTAAAATAGTATCTTTCTTACAAGAAAACTAAATGAAACTGAACACAATTTGACATACTTGCATTGCAAAATCTGGCTTTTTTATTTCCTCCTCAGCTTCCTGGATAGCAGTTACATTTTCATCCTTTAAGTCCAAGAAGCATGAAATAAAATGTAGAAGAATATGTCAGAAGAAAATAATCTTGAGAATATTAATAGATGTAATAGTGAAAAATCACCTCTAAAGCCTTTTCATTGACAACTGCATATAGACTGAAACTGAATGTACGATACTTCTGCTTTTATAGGGCTTCCCAAAGACAGAACTTCAAGGGCAGCTTCTGTCTTTGAACTGTTCATTATCTGAAAGCGGTGAGCAAATGAATCACTCAGTTTAAGCAGACAAGTGAAAGTTCAGAACATAAAACATGTAGAGAGAAAGCTAGATAGGACCTCTACAGCAAAATGCCACCAATGAAATAAGTAATTCTGTAAGAGAACAAAAAAAGTGGCAAGGATAGAGTCAAGGAGCACCTGTAAAGAAAAGCAGAAGGGAGAAGAGACAGCTTTAGTGATATATAAAATAATCAAACTAAAAATTGAAGGCAAAAATGTAGAACTTATAATCTTTTCTGTACAAGGCTTGCCTTCTCCAATTCCAATTGCTCTGTGTGCTAATTTTTAGTCAGTTATAGTCACCATCTTGCATTACTGTAAGACAAACTATCCACATCGGAAAAAATGTGCTAATGTTTTAAGTATTTGTCAAAACATGATTTGTTTATTTTTCCAGCTATCAGCTGACATCTTTCAGTGTATTACATTTTATATACACTATTTAGCACTAAGTTTCACTATAGTCCCATAGTCACAGCCTTCAGGGTTGTATAGAGTATATAATCCCACACTACACTGGAATCTAGAAATCGCTTAGGTAAAAATCGGAAGTTAGCATTCAAATTAACACAGATTGTGCTAAAAGCTCAAAATTGTACGACGATTCACTCGTATGCTCAGTTTCACAATTGTTACTTAAATCAAATGGTGGTAGTTGAGGTAAATGTGTAAGCATTTACAGTATCAGGACCCAAGATCACAGAAAATAGAAATTAGGAAGCCTCTAATACTGTTTTAGACAACAAGAAGAGACAAAACTACCAGATTCAAGTCTCTTACAGTTTATATTCTCTGTTATATTCAGCACATACTTTCAAACTCACTGAAAACAAGAATTAATATCAAATAGTCCTATCATTCAAAATTATTTTCTCACTTCCATCAGGTTACAAACTCCGTAACTTCCCTCTTCAAGAGGCTGATGAACATGCTGGTTAGTTGATGTCTTCTTCCGCTAATTGCGACTGCCTTGATCAAAACTGAAATTGCAGCCTAGGGCTCATCATAAGCCATTTTGTTCAAAACTGACTGAATTTGAGTTTCAGTGTACAGACGTATTTCAACAGCTTCCAAGTTTTGGGTTCTTTTCACATTTTTTTTTTTTCTTTCCCTAATTAGAAGCAACAAGTATCCTTAATTTTTTTCTACCTAATCTACACATTCTTCTAAAAAATCTTTGTCAAATCAGTTTTGTTTTGGGTTTTTTTCCCCCATTAATTTTACCCTCTTAGCAAAAGTACCTACCACACCCACTTCCTTCAAAGCAGAAGTCATGGAGATGACTGGTGTACTGGGCTTCACTGGAAGTTGTGGCTTCGGAATAACAGCTCCTAGCTCTTCTAGTCCATGCACAGGACTCTGTTCTGTAGCTCCCACATGAAAAGGCACATTAGGATTCTTTACCCCTTTAGCTATCAGCTGTATAGATTGAATTAAAAAAATTTAAATCAACAAATTAACTTCAAGACTTTGCACATTAAACACAGTATTATCAAATAGGCTCATGTAAACCTTAGAGAAGGACAATAATGCCACACGTTTTCATATAAAAGACAACTGCCAACTGCACATGTGAACTATTCCCAGTTTATCAGCTTCATAACATCCTGCTTTTTGCAGCCATATATTACTAGTTGGACTTGTCACTCCACAGCACACGGAAGCAAAAGAAGATTAAGTACACTTTAGTGAGTTACAGATCATTAATGAAATACTTGAGGTGATCCTAATGATTCTTAGGTTGGATGTTCTTAAATTCGTGACCCAAATTCTTCATTCAAGTATATCTAAGATTAGGATTCTAATGAGGGAATTCTGACTGACAGATGCACTCCTCAGTTTCAGAAGACTAACTAATTATCTAAGCTTGAAAAATCACAGTATAGGATTTTAGTTATATAAGGATAAAGCACTACATACTTCGACTGCACGTAACAGATTTATTTTCTTACATGTTCTTCCCAGGCTCTTTTCTCTCTTTCATATGCTTCCTTTCTCTTTCGCTCTAACTGTTCTTTCAGAACTGCAGCTCGAGCATTTGCTTGGGCCTACAGTAAACAAACAAAGCAAAAAAAAAAAGACCAACTTAAAATCATAAAAAGCATTAGTACCCCATCCATGGAACATTTTAAAAAGAAACGTTCTTGGATTACTTCATCATGCTTTCTTTCACTTATCACTGTATAGACTGTGAAGGGAGGGCTCCATTGACAATCAAAATCACCACACAAGTATAGTAATTGGTCTTCTATGTTGAAAATAATGGCAGCTCCTCAAAATTTAATTACTGTTCTTGATTTGCATGGTTATATTTTTAGTGTACATAGTAATCTTAAACAGAGTAATGTAAAATTAGAATTCCTACTTAAAATTAGTTTTGAAGCCAAATGCATTAATCACAAAATGTTAAATATTCAGTTTAAACTTTATAAACCTACGCAACATAAACACAAAAAGCTTCAATTGCTGTTTCACCTCTAGTTTTCAGGTTAGGCATAAGGTTAGCTTGTTTTAACATTGCTCTTTGCAGATGATGGGGGAAAAAAAAAAATCATAGAATAGACAGAGTAATACTTGCTATGTATTGTATGACAGAGATAGTTATTGATGTAGTAACACTACATGGAATAAAGTTCCAGTCAAACACTGGATTTCTGTGAAACACATATGCTTTAAATGTACTTTATCACAGGGGTATATAGCTCACCTTCCAATCCACATGTAGCCCATGTCAGCACACGTAAGGAGTTTTGCCTTACTTTATTCTTTTAACTAAAATAAAGTTGTTGTTATTTAAGGTACACCTTCCTTTCTGTTTCAGTATGCAAATGCTATTTTAGTTACACTAAATAGCCTTTAGGACTAAAGGCATACCTAGAGATAAATCTCAAAGACAAAGACAGGAAAAATCCTTGACTTGATATGCTATGTCAGAGCATATTTTAAAATTACTGAGCTAAGGCTGTTGAAGAGTTGTTACCTCAATACAGTTAAAATAAAAACCTCTGTAGTGGATGTACAAACAAACTATTGACAGCAAAATGAAACATAAGAAACTTCATGAGATATGAAACAAATCTGAAAACAGTAAGCTCCATCTCCTCCCTCCCCACAATTACCTTCTGCGCTTCTATCTTTTTGCGTTTCAGTTCTGCTTCCTCGCTTGATTCTTGTCCATCAGAACTGGCAGCTTCATTCTGCAAAGTAAGAATCCTCAGAGAATTATCACCAATTCATGTATGTAAAAGCTGAGTGATATAAATGACTACTCACATCATTTAGACTGGCTGTATGACTAACATGGGTCATAATTTTACTAGGTAACTCCTCACTCAAATGTAATGTCTACTTGGACAGAACTTCATCTTTGAGATTTGTGGGAGTTTTTGTTTAAGAGTTTGGTTTTGGGGAGGGTTTTTTGTTTCAAAAGATACGAAGACTTTACAAGCCAGGAAGAAAGTAATGTGCCTGCTGTTGCACAGGAAGTGACCTAACGATGCCGGGCTCTCACCTGCCACCCCTCATCACTGTTGCATGGTCTGCAGGTAAGGTACACAAGAAAGGTTTGATGCTCTAGAATTCCACTTTCTTCTACTGTATATGCTCAAAAAAAGGTGGAATGGGTGAGTGGGGAAATGGTAACAAGTAAGAACATATAAGGTCTACCTCTGAAATCTGTTTTCAATCTCTCTTACTTCTTTCCATGGCCTCTGCATATTCCTATCTACAGAACAGACTGAGAGCTACACAAAAAGGCTCTGACAGGAGCTTTTTATTGTTCATTACCAACTTGTGCAGACCTTTTATTTAAAATAAACTATTTAGAAGGCCTATTTAGTAGGCTTCTTGCAGTATAAGAAAAAGAGTATTATTGGAAATCATTTGGCAAAAACACAATCAAGAATTTTAGGTAATTTTTTCAAGTGAAAATAAGAAAAAATAAGGTCATGCCCACCTTGGCTTCAGTCAACTAACAAGGAAAGAAGATGGCTGGAAAGAACACTGGAGATAGAAAAACTTCAGAAAAATAATTTGGCAGTCTTCATAGGCAAAGGAATGAATACGTATATTAATCTACTGTATATAAAATAGGATACTATGCAGTATAGGATACTATGCAGTAGCGATAGATACAAAATTGTTAATCAACATAAGGAAATGAACATATCTGTGACAAGATTTGGTCTGAGATGGTGTTCCTCTAGAAGTGAACCTTCACTCTAAAGTTTGCATCTGCAGGTCATCAGGAAAAAAAAAACTCCTAAACTTGGTCTCTGAATTCTGAAAATTAGTTTAGGCCTACTTCCTGGAAAGATATTAATCTCTTCTCTGTTCCTTTGTAGGTGGCATACCTTCTAGGACATACAACACTACCCCAGGTAAGGTGCAGCCACTGGGAAAGGAAGTTAGGTTCCTGATATGCCTGATAACCCATACAGAGAATTAATCTCATGGTCACAGTAACAGTACTTTTGTTTGATTTTACTAGCACAAGCAGCCTTGGCAGCCAGAGAAAAGGTTTCTGGGGAGTACCTTTACTTCTGCAGTTAACCATAATCCAGGCAGAGTGTGGGTGCTCCTAATTTTGAGAGGAAGTGTTACAGCTGCTCAGGGAAAAACTGAAAGAAACAGCCCAGTACAGCAATGGCTCTATACTGGTAACATTTTAGCACTGCCAGTATTCTGAGGGTACTCAGGAGACACAGTAACATTTCATAGGGCTGTGTATGGAGATGACTAGTCCCACTGCAGCAGTTTTGAAGCTTGTGCAAAACAGCAGAGGAGACAGAGTCATGAGTGAAATTAGAACCAAATGCACTTAAGACAGAATGGACTTACGGTGCATCAGCTTAGCATTTTATGTGAGTTAGAGCTAGCGATAAACTTCTCTGATCAGCCTCTACAGTAACTTCATAGACTCACAAGACCTGGATTTTCCTCATGATCTTTAAGATAAACTTAAGAGAACGGCCCATGTTGGTCCCGTGCCAGACTTAGCCACTAGCGCATCTTACAAAGTTTGCATAGTCTTCTCAGGTAGGAACATATGTAACGTTTGCTCTGGATCATTCATTTTAGATTTAAAGGGGCATGGGTTCCTCTTCAATGCACTAAAGAAATTTTGCACCTCAATCAAGGGATTGAATTTGGCTCTCTTGTGTCTCAGTGAGATGAAATCAACATTAAAAGAAAATAAGGAAAACAATTAAAAAGAAGTCACTAATACAGGAAAAAATCAGAATATTTTAGCATTAAAAAAAACAACACAACAACCCAAATCTACAGCAATGCACAACTCTCTTTAGCTGGGACGGTGGTCCAAAGAAACTGAGTGGTACTGGGCATAGTCTTGCCTTCATGTCCACTGACTATATATAAGATGCCTGAAAGCATTTAATATGGGTGCTTAAAGGGAGGGGTGAGGCAGGAACATTTCTCTAGTTTTAAATCACAAAGTACAATGTGAATGTATAAGCAGGTAATCACCGGAGGAAATCCAAACACTCTATTAAGACAAATGGACAGGAAGGGAAAGAACAAACAGGAATACAATATCACACAATAGGTTAATGAAAAGATGGAAACAAACTCCAGAACATATTTACTACACAGATTGCCTTCTCAAATAAAACTTTTTAAAAACAAGTAAATGGATTGCTCTCAAGGGTGCCTTGGAGTATTTATTTGACAGCTTAAGAAGTGTTCGTTCTGAATCTACTTTATGAACATACTACTTTGTTTTTGTTGTATTACGAACATATTTTGGAGAAGTGATGTTTGAAAAAAGTGTATTCATTAAATTGACCTAGTGCCAGGAATTTCTAACTTTAATACGCACCTACAGAATGTATGAAAAGAATTGCTTCATATGCATTCTGTTTAAGTGTTGTCAAAAAGCGAATTCTGGAGAAGTTCCTGTAACTAAAGCAAATAAACATGCTAGTGCTTGATGAGAAATTTACATGTCAAATTCAGATGTAACCTTATGTTGTCTTGTTTTTAAAACACTGTTACAGGCACTGAAGGTGCACCCCCAGCACTGAAACAACAAACAGATTTCGCATATTCCACTAACTGTGGAACAGAGTTAAATGTCAAAAATATATGTCTACATATAAAACTGCCTATGAGAAAAGTCTTCCCGCAGGGATAAAAGAATACATCTCACAGCCAACTTCCCTAAGATTATTTTTCAAACCAACCTTCTCTCCACGAAGTTTTGCTCTAATCTGTTGACGTTCATTAAAGTTTTGTAGCCGGATCTGTCTTAACCTTGCCAAATATTCCTAAGGCAAAGAAGGGAAATACATTTCAGTTATACTGAAACTCTCTAGTATGGTTAACTTAAAATACATAAGATTCCACAAAAAAATAAGATGGGTGAAAAAAAAACCTCCACGCTATTACTATCACCATATTAGTGTTTACTGATCTCCAGAGAAACTCTCATCTAATGAAAATAAAGAAAACTGGAATGTACGTTTCCCAGTATTAAGCTATCATTACATTTTATATCACTGAACGCTAGGAGTGGTTACATTTATCACAGGAGGATTAAGATACTTAGTCATATCTATATGCACATTCAAGAACCTCTCTGAGACAGACTGATGTAGACAACTATTATTTTGAATATTTAAAAAAAAAAAAACACAACAAAACAAACCACAACAAACACACTCAAACTCTAGAACTCTGTACAATAAATTATTTCCTAGGAATTTATAAAGTCCTTTTATTTTGTTACACAGATGAACCATGCAGGGAAACTAGGCACAATCAAGGTCAAAATAGTGCCATTTGTGTGATGAGCAAAGTGGCAAACATGCAGCAAGCATACCTCTTCCTCCTTGTTTCTGGATTTCCTTCCTCTTGCAGAAATGGGCCTGCCTCCATAGATATCTGCCACGTTTTGCAGTGTACCCTGTTTGCCATTTAATGGTATCAAATTTAAGGTGGCTGGGGCGGTAAAATTACCTGCTTTATCCAATAACTGTTCACTTATAAGAAACCAAATCCATCAATGATCTGCAGTTGTTCTGAAGTTAACCGATAACCCCTTTTCACTTACTCAAAACATATGACAGTATTAACTAAAAATCCTGAGTAGCCACGGAGAGAGACTAGAGTTTTAGGAATATAGTTGCCTTCTCCCTGAAATTCTCATCTTCTCCTGCTATGTTAGAAAGCCTAAATTCTGATGTGCACGAGTTTTTTTACAGCTGGATTATATACAAATCGTGGCACAGAGCTGGCATTTCTGCCATTGTTGAGCCAATCCTAAAATAAAAGTGGAATCTTTGTACGTTCTTAGATTAAGCTTTTTCCACAGTGATGACTTCTTAATATATACTACAAGTAGCAAACTCAAAAACCTAATAAAATACTTAAATATACATATTACATCTAACAAGCCGTGTTAAATGCCTAATGCATATGCATTCACAGCATATAGTCTTGGCTAATGTGATGTACCCTGTGTCCTGTCACCAAAAGGATTCAACCTTTAAGGAAGTCCAATACAAAACAGTACAAGAATCATTTAGCTCCAGGTTTCCCGGTTAGATTAAAATCCAAAATATTTAAATTATTTTGTTCATTATATACCATAAGCCTCTGCTAAACAGAGTAAAAATATCTGGATTTGTTAACTCAAAATACAATAAAGACAGTAAGCATACATGTGATAGTTACGTGGACCTTCTGCCTTATAAAATCAGCTTTCTCAAGCTTGAGTGTAGAAAACCATTGGTAAGTAAATACTCCTGTTAAGTTCTTGATAGGGAGGACTGAATTCAAATATTCTGGCTGAATACTCTCTCAGATTAAGCAAAAAATCAGTAACTCAAGGAAACAGCACATTCCTGCACTTCTGTGATTGAGTAACTCGGGGATCAGAGAACAAATAAAAGGAACCATCCTGTGTATAAGTAGGAGCATACATTCATGAGGATTCCGCAAATTCTGGCTTCAGCTTGAGCATTGTCATACAAAATGGAAAGGAATATTTTCCATATTCACCTTTTCAGAAAATATTTAGTTTTATTTTTTTAAGTTACGAATGTTCCTGAGCTTTACAAAAGCTAACTGGCACTAATCAAGTCATCTCACTGTTCTTCATTCTAGCATTCAAGTTAGTTTAGGTATTTTCATCAAACTGATGGAGACTTGTATCACTGCTCTTAAATAAGAAAGAAACTGGAAGAAAGATTTTTGAGAACTGATTTTCTTTCTGTAGATTGTTAACTTTTACTCATCTGCCTACATTAAAATTTTCAAAGACCAGAACTCAATGTTTTGCAATGCCACACAGCTACAGTTAAGTAGCAAATTAGGTCAGCAGCTGTCTTAACGAGATGACTGAAAGTATCATCAACTCAACTACTGAGTGAAACTTTAGACTATGGCCTGAAAATTAAAATTGACAGCAGCTATATTTAACAGGAGCTGGGTAAATTAGTGCGAGTCATTTGGTTTACAAGTCTTCATATGACAAAGAGCTGCATATTAGTTGGTGATTCCTACTGATTTCTCCTCTCAGATCATCATGGTCTGGACAATAGTCCCATCCCTATATGGGCACTCCTGCCAGCTAGTCAAATTATTTTCCTGCACAAATAGAAGGAAGCTGCTGAGAACTTCTGCCATCAATGGCAAATGACAGTACACGAATTTGGAACCCTCGCTTCAAGTTATAAGTCTTAAACATGTGCAAGTTACTTTTACAACTGTTCAGTAACCTCCCTGTTTTATTACGGCAGCCAATCAGAATAAAACATTGGGGCTTAGCTGAATACATCAGAGAAACCTGAGAAACATTAACCTGAATACTTGGGTATCTTGCATTAATTGATCTCATACCTTTATAGTAATGCCAACAAAGTCAAGAACAAAATGGAAGCAGGTACTACTAAGGATTTGTCTAAAAAGAGGCAGTCTTAACACGAATTGTTCATTTTTTCAAAATTATTTACTGGTCTTGGAGGTTTTAAAAAAACAGAACCATAATTCTGAAGTGGAAAACTCATGCTTTAAAACATATATACTAATCTAAGGATATTTCACCATCAAAGTATCTAAGAATTGCTTACTGTAAGTGAAATAATCCCTGAAACAAAGATGTGGCTGTAAATCATAATCTGATATTCAGATATAACTCAGGAGATGCTTCTATAAATCTGCAGTTGGTCTCATCTCACTGTAATGCCAGCATGGTCAGTTTAATTTCAGCAGCTGATGGTGATATCATGACTTGGTTGTGTATGAATAGTGTGGAGAAGCACTCAAAAAGCAAAACTCCCCACATTATGAAAACACATAATTCAACCACACAAAGTCCTAGTGCAAATGAGTCACTTCCAAGGTATCTTTACTGCAAAAAAAACTACTTAAAGGAATACTGAATTTAGAACTGCAAGCATAAAGAACAAAGAACATTTTGTGACACTGTCCACTAGTTGATCTCTAGAGAGTAAACGTTTTAGAAACATCAACCTTGACAGATGTCTTTATAATACCTTCTCAACAAGCAGAATATGTTTTTGTAAAACACATTACTGTATCGGATCATTAGCTGTATCAGTTTAACCAAACTTCATTTCAGGTTCAAGCCGCTGAGTAATACACAAAGGTTAATTTTAACCAAAACTTTAAAGCTATGAACAGAAAAAAATGTCAATGAATGTTCTAAAATTCGTAATATCAAGCTAGACACATGCAAAAAGAAGATGTTTTCCTTTGTTAATAAATCTACAGTCATGAGAAATGTATTGCACAATTCTGTTACATTTTAATGTAATCATAACAAAATGCAAAAACCTACCTCCCATTCTCCTCTTCTTTTTTTAATACTTAAGGAAAATATTTAGCCAACATTTCACGGTTATGATACTACTTTGAAGATTCATAAAGCATGCTGAAACAGTAATATACATAGTAAGACCAGATTCCATACCATGTGTCCCTCAGCTCGGGCTTTGTTTTCCATGGCTTCTCTCTTTCGTTGCCAGAATTCTTCAACTTGCTTTGCTCTATCTGCAGCTATCCATCCTTTTTGCCTGAGTAATTGCAACACATAGCAAGATGAAAGTCTCTGAAATATGACACTCAGAAATCCCCCCTACATTTATTCTAACTAGGACACACACAAAAAAAGTAATTTTCTACGCATAAGGCATCTTAGAAAAATGCCTTTCATCAGCCAGAATAAAAAAGTCAGACTTCCACAAAACGAAGGAAAATAGGCTCAACCAAGTTAAAGAACAATTTAAAAAAACAAAACAAAACACCATGTTGTCCTTCCAGATCCTGGTCATCAAAACAAAAATGAACATCAGAACACAATCTTAATGCGATTATTTCTGAAAATGTCTCAGCTTGTTTCATTATTGTTATCATCTGTGAAAAAGAAGACTCCTTCAAGCTCTCCCTTCAGAGATGAGCAAAAACTCATCACATGAGCAGGTCAGTGAAGTCAATACTGCAGCAGTCTTTCAAGACTGACCTATGTTTGCAAGAGCTTCTACCACTTAGATTATTAGTGCAGTGTGTTAGTATTCTCAGTGCCCTGGCAACTCCCCTTGGGGGATCTTGGGGGATTTTTATTTGTTTTTAAAGGGACTGTGAAGGAATTTTCCTACCTTAGAATTAGCCAGAACAAGATGTTTCTTTTCACACGTTCCACCCCAGGTCAGGGACCTGCTTGGGTAGACAAGAAGGCTATGTTCAGGTTACCGTAACTGAGCATCTGGCAAGTCTTCTAGTACATACATATGATCACTTTGTAGAGGAACCAGTTTCTGACAAATTGGTTAGAAGTGGACTCAGAAGTAGCTTTCTATTAAAAAAAAACAACACTGAGAAATGGTGTAAGATATTCTAACAAATGGTAGAATGATGAGGCAATCCCCTTTCCAGGGTTCCCCTAGCCTCGTCTGACTGAGGACTATTGGGGGTCCAGCAACAGGCAGGAAGAAATTGGAGTAAGTTGATAGCAGTAACTCATCAGGCTGAGACAGTTAAAGAAAGAATCATTTCACAATACAAGAGCTATTGCTAGTAATTCATAAATGAATTAGCACACTAATTAAACATCCTTGGATCTTGTTTTTTCTCTCCCCTCATCCTCCACCCCCAAGCAACACGGAAATGAACTATTCATTAAGAGGAAGATGGAGATAAAACTACTTTGATACAGTAAAACAAACAGTGTAGCTGCTCTGAAAAGGCAAGACGATCCACGTAGGTGTTACTGGTAAAGAAACAAACACTTGATAATCTTTGTATACACGTATTTGAATCACTGCAAGATTTTTACTGTAACTATTCATTACATATGAACTCAACTGGTGGATAGTGAAATCTGTCCAAATCTGTGTCATATAGCTGAAGTTTAGCTTACAGCATTGAAGGAGAGTTGCTTCCCAAGAAAAAAAAAAAAAAAAACGAACTTGTTTGTCTCAAACCAAATTCACAGGAAAAACTTATTTCAGCTAAATTTTATGAAAATGGTTTTCCCTACTCTAAAGCTGAGTGAGTCATTTTGCAGAAACACTTCAACTAGATTTCTTCTGGGCTGCATATCTGCCATGACACAATTTTTAAAGATCATTGATGTTGAATATACTTAGCTTTACGTTAGTTGTGGTACTGTAATCAGAAAGATTGCAACTTGAGAATTTCTCAACTTCTTTAATATACACTCTAAATTACCTATCCTTAAGAAAGTTAGTTATTTAAATTCTTTGTTTGAGCTATACATCCTGAACACTTATCTTTATATTTCACCTCCAGCTGAAAGAATGAAGTGCAGCAGAGAAATACTGCTAGGTTAGCTATGATAATAAAATTGCTTTTAGGTAATGAAGTACAAATACCTACTACATTTTAAATGCTAAGAAACAGCACCTCAATTTAAGGCTAAGTAATCCAGTTTATAAATAAAAAAGGAAAATCTCTACCTATTTTGAAACTTCTGCATAGTATTTTCATTGAGTGCTTCCAAGATCATGTATTTGAGAAATAATGAATCAGCTTCTCTTCACAGTCTCCACGTTATTCATAATTTGCAGCCCTGTACTACAGTTCCTCTCAATTTTAACACATTTAAAACAATTTATGGAGGTGTAGCCTAGTATCATTCAACATTGTCAAATGTGTGAGGCAGTGTTTCCTCATCTAGGCAAGATGTGGGGATTGTGGCACTTGGTGCAAAGCATTGAGAATAAATAGTGGAGGATAGAAATACACATGTACATCAGCTGGGAAAATAACACCTTCCACTACTAGGTTGTACCAGGAGGAATTTTAATTAGCTCACAACAGCCCAAATTACTATAAAGAAAATAAAATATACCTTGTAGCTTGCAAAATTGCAACATCAGTGTTAAACGTGTTATGTTATTGCTGCAAATTTTAAAATGGAAAAAATCTACAAAGGCAAAATATATTAAACCATAAAATGAATTAAAATTAGTTTAGGAGAATAAATGTTTTCTTTGGCCACCTCCTTTTTCTCACATTAACTCCATTTATTTCTTCCTCCATGGGACACATCATTGGATCTGCAGAAGTTTAAATAATGCATGAGAAAATTTGTCCCTCTGGAAAGTTAGTTAGTAATGCTCACTTACGAAACTTCTACAAAAGAAAAAAGCTATTTTCCCATTTACTGCTCACAAGCGCGGACACAGGTCTTTGGGCATTACTAACAGATCTGAAGGAGAACAAAGAAGTTCTGAAGAAGCTACTTGAAAGAGTGAAACAAGTAAAAAACTTGTTTACAATCCTTTTATATATAAAATACTTAGTTTATAGTAATTGAAAAGAATAAGCATCATCGAATTAGAAGTTGCACATCATTATAACACCTGGCATTCACATCTCAACAAAGCAAGCTCCTAGAAGTTTTCCACTGATCAATAAACAGGAGCTAACAATTCTGGGAGCATTCTGGATGCTCTCCCATGCTAGACAGTCAAATACTTAGATGTAGAGAAGGCAGTCACAATGAGATGACAGGAGAAGGAAGCATCTTTGCAGGTAACACAAAAAGTGGAACTATGAAAAAAGCAAAGGAGGAGGCTTTAATGTTATCTGCAACTGCATTAAGCCAAGAATTTTGGCTGAAATCTAGTTTAGTTACAGTTGTTAGTAATCCATTTTTTCCACTACTGGGGAAGCCACAGTTTCCATTGGTTCTAAAAGAATTGTGGTCTGCGAGGGACTAACACACAAACAGACGGCACAGTACCAATGGATAAAAGTGATTGAGACATGTCCAACTACTAAATGAAACAAGACACAGAACAAGAATCTAACACGTAGGGACAGATTTATGGATTATCATAGTCCAACCTGTTTGCATTGGCTTGTTTAGACACCTCCTTCAATCTTTTCATTTTTTTCCTAACTGCACCAGCATCAGGTAAATGGAGATGACCTGCAGGCCCCTTAGGAACTCCTGGACGTATTCCAGGTGGAATTCCTCTGCAGATAAATATGTACAGTAACTTTCATTACTTTCAACTAAAGCAGACCACATGCAACTTCTAATGGAAGGCAGCCATACCTTTCAACAACTTCTCGGCCTGGTACTCTCGCCCTCAATTTGGCTTCCCTCTCTTCAGCTACTCTAATGTTTTCCTTTTGCTGTTGCATCTGGTCAAAAATAGCATGATAGTGTTCATATTGTCCTCTGGAAGACACAGGAAAAGGACCAACACCACCTCCACCGCCATAATATGGTGCCTGGAAATCAGAAGGGGTAGGGTGGAAATCTCAAATACTGATTTTAACAAGCCCTTCCAATTTTCACCTCTTCAGCAGTATAAAAGCATTAATATGTCCTACAACAATTCTGAATTGGTCCTAGTTTTTTACCTGGCATGCCCCTACTTTAAAAAACTACAATTAAAAATTTATTTTTCTGTTAGCACTTCAGAATAACACAGCATTTTACCTCCCTCTGATAACAGTCTAGTTATACATGAGGCATGTGTCACACATTTTGGAAGTTACTGGTAACAAATCCATTAAAGTATAATTGGAGATAGATGTTCTACACAGCAAAAATCAAAGTTTTAGCACAAAACCTAAAGGTGACACACTACTAACTGAAGTACTAATGAGTAATTTGTAACCTAACACTCATTTTTTCATGAAACGGTTAAGCACACTTCTAAGATTACTGAATGGTATTAAGTGCAGATTTATCCAAGATATCCCACCGTTACCAACCTATAATTTGGTTTCATCACCAGAACTGAGATGCTTCCCTACTAAAGCTCAGATCAGGGAAATATCTACCATGAGCTACTGCTTTATGTGACTTATCTCTGTCATTCTCAGAGAATCAGGATTCCTACAGAACCTTCATATGAAAATAACAAAAAAAATGTTGCAAGCAGCTGTGTACAGTAGTAGCCAAGGATGGATGCAGAAAACGTGAAACTGCCAAAATAAGGTTAAGGTTGTCAGCACATGCATAAAAATGTTCCCTTTACACCTGGGGGAAGCAGTCAAATAGCCCATGGTAGTGCATCTATGGAATTTGTTTTAACAATTGTGTCAATGCTCCTTCCAGAGTGGCCTGAAGTATTTTAAACACATTCAAATAGGTGAGTGTAGATGTGGCAGGTTTAAGATTGCCTACCTAGAAGTTCTTGAACAGACTGTATTTGACAATGGAATTTAACTCACATTCTGAGTTTCAGTTGCTTAACACCCATCAATAGTGCCCCATAATCCATATGATAGAATACTAACTGAAAGATTTATCCAGGCACTCAAATAAATACACAGGTATGCTGTTCATGTGAATAAAAATAATTTACTATACATGACTATAGTTTCTACAAATAAAAGGAAAAGTTTTGCTTTAGACACTATTCAAGGTTTCACCTATCACTATTAGAGCACAGTTTTCGAAAGGATTATCTAAAGAAATAATATGATCAATCTCTAGGCAAATGCTGTGAAGCAGGTGCTCATCAACAGTCTGCAGAACAGTTACAGCCCCTGCTAGAACCACAAACCCAAAGCCAAATCCTTGCCACCTCTTTCCCCACCTTCCCTCAGAAACACGTGCCAGCAAACAAACCAAAGACAACAGGAAGAGAAAATCATGCAGTGCATGACCTTGCTGTGCCTTCTTAAGAGGCTATATGGCTTGCATTACTGGAAAGCTTGAACAATGCTATTCGACAGCATTGTCAGGGATTTGCTGGATATGCTGTTTTCACGTTGGAGAAAGGAAAAGGATAATTAAGTCAAGAATACTATAACAGTATATGGAAACTTGGAGCGATGATAACCTAGCGGCCTGCAGCAAGATTTATACTAAACTATCCAATTTGGAGAAGACAGTTCAATGAATTTTAAAGCATGTCTGCCATGATGTTTTACACCAGTGACACTTAGCGAAAAGATACGCAGCCACTGAACCTCAGTTTCCCTAGATGACTGAGAATACTGATAACGATGCAGCTGTAGCTACAACACAACACTTTACACACTCACAGTGTCTAAGGACCTTGCAACTCTTAAAGTTAATCAGAAACATGACTGTTTTCAGGAACATATATAGCCCTCATCTAAATGTGATGATCCTGATACAGTGTGTTGTATGGAAGCTTGTATTGGTACCTGACAGTTCCATCTTAGAGAGATAAGGACGGCATAGGAACCAAATGATGTTTTCTGATTTTTCCTTAAACCAGGACCTGGTAGTTTTTAAAGTCTGGTATACTTAAGTTTGCTTTTATATTTAGGCTTTATTTATATGATGTGTGGCATACATCCAAAGATGATATCTATTTTGAAATAATATATATTTAATAAGAAGCTACTGAAACCTGCTCAAGTTCTTGTGTATTCCTCATTCTTGTACAAGAAACAGAAAAACCTATTCATTTTGACTCTACTGCTCAGTCAGAGCTTGTTTACAAAAAATCTACTAACCATGTTTAGACCAAGTATTTTTGTAAGACTCACTACCACCACAAGAGATAGCTGTGTTTTAATCCATCTTCTCCTGTCAGATAGATTTATACCACAGCAATACTTGAATTCCTGCACTGGTTCTGTCTGATGAAAGTACCCAGACCTTTATGTTCAACTAACTTCATAAGACTGCTTCCCAGAACATTTATGTTTCCATGAAACTCTGACATACACAAACAGGCAAAAAGAAACTGTCATAGGAATCAGATAAAATTATGTAATTAAATTATGTAAGAAGCGAATGGCTAAAGAGTTTACTGCTCTCAGAAAAAGAATAATTAGATTTACTCAGGATTTTTACCCCCCTCCTGAACAACTTAGCAGTATATATAAACATTTATGTTGCTAAGTAACAAAGAATGCTTAGAAGCAGTTGTTTAATACTGGGGAAGAGAACCCTTATGATAATACGAGAACCTGGAAAAAGATTTCAACAAAAGAATCCAAGAGCAAACTTGAATGTGAAAGAAGCTGTTCATGCATAGTTTCAGCACAGGAAAAGTAGCAAAAGCAGGAGTGGAAAAAAAAGAAAGTGGTGCATGAAAACTACTATTGGCAGAAAGAGAAGAGATTCAGCAATTCAGTAAGTATTAAAAATGGAAATCGCACATGATCTCCAAAAAGCCAGGAGAGAGAGTCTGTTATATAGTTCCTCTTAAGTTATCCATAGATTAATAATGGGCAGCCCCAAGAGTTGACCTCCAAGAACAGATCTTTCTGAAGAAAGAAGACCATGCCAGATAACCAAAGGTGGGGGGAACAGACCACACCACATTTCTGCATCTGCTGCCAACCTTAACATCACCACTTCCACCTGAACCAAGCACATTCCTCCATCCTTGTTCCCTGGCTCTGTTTATTCGTTCCATCTGAAGGAGAAAACAATACAGGAAAACGTAATTCAAGGAATCGCTAAGTAAAAATTGAACTTCACTATTAACACATTTTAAACATATTTTACCCTTTCTTTTTCCAATCTTCTCATTTCATCTGCCTTCAGTAAACTGACCTGCAATGTGTAAGGATTAAACACGTTTATTAACTGGGAAATTGAACTACTCCATATTCTTATGCAACATGTAACACATCACACCACAAACTATTTCATTAAAGTTACTACGCGTGGAAAAAGAAAGTCTTAAGAATCTCGCCTACCTGATCTCTCTGGCGTTTTTCTCTTTCAGGCAATTCTAACCTTTTCTTTTTTGAAGGTTCCTGAAAAATAAACATATAATTTGGCTTTTATTATTGAGCCATTATTCTGTCAAGTCTCTGTCGAGATAGGTTAGTGCTCCAATTGCTGGTGTATGTCCACGAAGATTAAAAAAAAAAATTTTTTAAGAAAATCACTGTTATGTAGTGTTGGGGGGGGGGAGATAAGGAGGAAAGGTTTGAAGGTTTTATTTTGTCATTCTTGCTCTGGACTTAGCTTTTGCTTAGTTTGAAAATTAACAGATGATTTTGATACCTCAAACATTTTCCTCCTTTCTTCTCCTGGATTCATTTTCTTCATTGGGGTTGGAAAGACCTGGATAAAAGGTGAAACTTCAAATTAGATAGCATGATGCCAGAATGAGAGAAAAACTTTAATCGGGTGGGGTGGGGGTGGGTGGGAAATCTTAAACCCACAACTTAGTATGTGCAAAATGGGGTTTAGAATAATTAATTACTTAGGAGGTTTTAAATAAAAAGCACTCATAGGATCTAGGGGTAAATGCTACTGTACTTGCTAATCCTCTACTAAAAGCTCTGTCTTGAAAGCTGAAGACAGTAATTTTTAAATCTGTTTTGTCTTGATTTTTCTTCTCTGGCAATATCATTCTGCATAACAACCTTTTCCTATTATAAGTCTTCGAAGGTCCCTAGATATTAAGATTCTCTTTTATTTGGAGAACAGATTAGGTTATCCTTAGGCTTTCACTCAGGTGAAACCAAGGTTCTTGTTATCTATGGAAGAAGAAAATGCAGACACTATTGAATACCTGGTAAAGAAGCTGCTATACATAATAAACGATGATGCTTACTCTAATCTTCTCAAAAAAGTGTTGGTTACTTTTAAAGCATTTTTTTTTTCTGATCGTACTAGAACACAGAGCGCTTCATAATATTTTCTTTTGACAACCTAAAATCCTATCAAATGAGTACTTTAAAATCAAGTATTTCAGAAGACAGAAGCCTTTAGAGACTTAAGTCAATGTAGTACAACTACAGTGAGTTAATGTAATGTCACTGAACAAAGCAGATGATTGTTCAATGCTCCTCTGAAAAGCCAGTTGAGAGCTGCAAGCTCAGACTACCCTGGAACAATAGCAAAGAGAAGAAAACGTATATTACACTGTAGCCATTGTTTCTATCCTACATCTTATCCCTTGTCACTAGGTACAATCCACACACTCCTTACATGCAGCAAGAGGGCATTTACTCACTCTCTACCCTGCTGCTTTGAGTCTACACAGGTTGGATCAGCGTTGGCTGGTGAAAGTCGATTATAAAGAGCAGCAGACCAGCAGACGGTTGCGCAACCAAGCCTTAAAACAAAAACCTCATGGTCTCGTAAGGATACACAAGTCTGTGCATTCCCTTCTTCTTGCTTTCTTTTTCAAACTGTGTATCACAAGCCAACAAGGCTTGTGTGATCAATAAGCTTTTTCCCTAAACCTCCAATAACTTTTGAACCTCAAGGATAATCTATATCTCAAGGATAATTTTCTATCCACCTATCATATCTGACAGATGGATAGGGATCTCAGTATTATCTTCCCCAAAGTGCAATCGGGAGAAAGAAAAAAAGAAATAAAACCCACAAAAAACCCACCACAACAACAAAAAAATATTACTTATTCAGAAAAAAATTTTAATTAGTTCTCTTGCTGAAGTGGGAGCTTCTTGGTTGCTAGTTGTCTGGCACATGCATATAGCTCAAAACTAGCTGTATCATAAACATCTCCTGGCCATGCAGTTATTAAAGGAATAAAGAGAGAGGGGGGGGAAAAAAAAAAAAAAAAAAAAAAAAAAAAAAGTTTTATGTAATAAGGAGTACAGAGAAGATGACTGGAAGAAAGATCAAAAGTACTGTATGAAGGTATACAGAAGACTATTTCTCATTAGCTCGTGGAATTAAGTCTGGGAAACTCCTCTTCCAATTACACAATTTCTCTCGCTGACAACACTTTAGAAAATGACTAAAAAAGTTTTCTATGTTTTGAAAATTTGAGATTATTTTTGAATAAGGAAGAAAGATGCAAAGATTCTTATCCAGTGCCAATGATACTGGCATACCTGACATACTTCCAGTATTTCTAAGAGTGGTCAACACCAACAAAGGAACTGAAAATATGCAAAGCACATCTAATTCAGCAGTGGAATTAAAAACCAAACCTAAGGCAGCAGTCTTCAAAAAATCATTGTATTAAAACCAACTAAACAAAAAAATCAATAATGAAGCAAGCCAAGCATTTAAACTACTACTTTCTCTGCAGATGCATGTGTCCACATAAAAGACATTTTGAAAAGGAATGCACAGTATTTTCATAGCATTTAAATAAGGTATGAGCAAAACTGTTCACTTTGAGTAACTTAGCTTCTCACCTGTCTAGATTTAGCCAATGGTTTCTTCTCATTAGGCTTTTTAAGAGCATCACAAGACTTCCTGATCACTAAAGGCACTCCATATTTTGCAGCAGGTTTGGTAATTTTCTGAGCTGGTGCAACTGAAGTTAGTATTTGTTCTTGAGCTGGTCTTTTAGCTAAAAAGAAAAAAACCCTCTTTTACAGCTATCCAGGCTGGCCAGTGTACCATATTTTCCATTCCCAAGGTCTTGGAACAGCAAAGCTGGAGGTAAATGAGTGACCTGCTAACATTTCATTCACATGAGCTGATGGGTAAGTGCAATACACCCAGTTGTCCAAAACAGTCTAAATTTCATGCTTGGTAAGAAACAGCAGAACACAACCCCTGAGCTTTTCACTCTCAGCAGTGAACTGGGGAACTGAAGCTTATTTCAGCTGCCATGCTTTTATTATCCAGTCGTCATGGCCACAGGGAAGTTTTCCTAATGGAGTGGAGAGACAGGCCCCCCTCCACTAACGACACTGGACTGCAACCTGCAACACTAATGTCAGCAGAAGATGAGTTCTGGAAGAGCTTCAATGGCCTTCAGGGATACTGTTTTCCCTGTAGAGTTCCTGAAAATATGCCAATATTGTGGATTTGATTCCGTGTTAGCAGGGCTTTCTTACTACAGAATAGCAGGACAGCAGTGAAACGCTTACAATACTATCAAAAGCCACCAAAGTACTTGCCACAGCTTCAAGTAATTACAAGGAAATAAAAAGTAAAGGGGAAGAAAATCTAGGAAAAAATGGGTAAACTAATGCAGGAAAATGAAGTAAGGTAAGACCATCTTGACAAAACGAACCACGATCTAATTTGCTACTAGTAGTGGAAATTCTGCTGCTTTGGGCTGAAGTCAGGGCTTCATCCTGGAATGAATCCCACATTTTTACAAGAAATGGTATTTCTCATTACCCATTTGTCATTAGTAAGGGGAAAAAAAGTCGTACAATAACAACCTATAAATTATTTCCAGTATTTGCAGTCTCAACTGTCTCCTTAAATTTTGGAAGCGTAGCATACTGCAAGAGGAAAAAGTACACCTAAAATATTACAGGACCATACGCTGTATTTGCATCACTTGTACCCTACATACATCCAGCTCCCCAGGGGAGGGGGAGAAATCGCTTCTCTCTTTCTCCTGAAACTTCTAGAATCAGGTACAAGAACACATCAAAACCAATAAAAGAACAAAGCTACACACACTATCTTGCCAGAGCTGAAAGCAAAAGCACTTTACACACTTACTTACCTGGCGCAGCATGTGGTCCAAACTTATGGAAGATTTTGTGATTGAATTCTTCTGCAATAAGCTAAACAAAAAGTTGAACAGTTAGCCAACAGTATTTACGACTGAAGCTAGAAAGAACTTTTCAGAGAAGTGTGCCACTCCCAGTAACTAACTAAAAGTATTTACTGTAACTTAAATTTAAATGCACGCTCAACTTTATGTATTCAATTTAGTATCACTAACATTGATATGAGGGTGTATTCAGTATTTTCAAACATTTTTGGCATAATTGCTCTAATAATTTTAAAAAGGCAATTTAGTCTGACTTCTGGGTGGCACATTTTACCTCATTTATGAACTAGCCAAGAACCCAGAAGAAAGTTAACGTGAGCATCAACATAGTTTTATGCATAGTTCATTTCAGATTTCTGTATAGTTGCCTAATTTAACTTCAATTTCTCAGACAGCTTATGTCAAAAAAAAATAGTCCTTTAAAAACGTTTGCAGTTTCTAACTTTATCCTTTTCAAGATGGGAAGAGGTCTACATATATGGATATCTAGGAACAATGTATATGGTGTGCTGTCAGGCATATCAAATCAGCATAATAAAATGTAGAAAACAGCCTTACTGGAATAAAAAACTGGAGTTTAGATTCAAACAATAATAGGCCATCATCTTGAATACTGTATGTAGTTCTGAACCCAACACCTCAAAAAACATGTAGTAGAAATGAAAAAGGTTCAAAGAAGAGCAGCAAGGATAATTAAAAGTGTTGAAAAACTTCAGTACAAAGAACAAATAAGCTTGTTCTTCAGCCTATAAAAAATGACCAAGATGTAATGCGAGAGGTCTAGAATACCACATGTGATTTTGCAGAGAAACACATAAAGGCAGCAAATGATAATACCAATATAAGAAGTGGGGAACAACTGAATATAAAGAGGAAGGTTTAGAATAAACAAAGTTGACGCTTTCTGCAACAAGTAGCAGACCCGTGAAATTTCTTACTGATCATAAAAACTTACACAGGTTCAAGAAGAAATCAGATAAGCTCACGGACAAGAACTCTATAGAGGACAACTAAATACCAAAGAAGATGCTTCCTGAACTGATGCAATTGAGACAACAAAAGATGAGGGCTGGGAGAGTATTATAGGGTAATGTCACGTAGGCTTGCCTTGTTCTTATAGGTCTCACCAGCGTTTGCTGCCAACAGGATATGGAATAAGACTGGCTTTTAGCTGAGCTAGCACCTTGTTCTTGTTTTCCAACATCCTGCTCTCAAACTGCTTGCTGAATCTGAGTGCTGCAACTGCTGCTACCAATACAGAACATTCAAAGGATGGGAACTGCAAAGGTGTTTCTTACAACAGTAAAGCTACTTGCAGACAGATAATGGCCACACTACAGACCACCTTTCTAGAGATGGAGCATGCCAGGAACGCCTTACTTAATGTTCTGACAACAGACAGCAATGTTAACTGAACAGTCGCTAAACCACAAGGTTTTAAGGAATAGTCTTTATAGAATCTTGAACTATCCAGATTATTTTGATTTGCTTAGAGCCTACAGGTCAGTTACAATGGATGCTGAGGAGTTAAAACGTAAAAAAACCCAAGAACCAATGTGCAGAACTTAGGACTCTGCACATGATGGCGGAGAAACTTTTTAACCTGTAGAGACTGTTGTCAAAAGATCCTCTAAAGCAAGAAGTCACACATGAGAATGGTCTCCTGCTAATGGTATTTCAGTGAACCTGAAGCTTTTATTTGGGTGGTAAGCTGTAACAACTGAAGTGTGATGTTTCGGTGATAACAGAATGCAAAAATGACTCTCCAGCACCCTTCAAAAAGCCCTTTTTTTTTTTTTTTTAATTGACACTAATTTAGGTCCAGTCTTTACTGTAATTTAGTAACTATGAAAATTAAGGAAGAATTTACATAAAACTGGAAGACTGATTTCCTGTCGTTTAAGAACAGGATTTCAGCAATAGTTGCAATATGTTGAAGATGTAAACTATGGAAGATCTCTTAAGCTTTGACTAAGAAAAGCAGAGGACAACAGCCCTAGCCATGGAGGAAACCGAAATAAAATAGGCATTACAGCTGTATCACAGAATGACCACCTCTGGCCGAACACGAATGTGCCAGTGATTGATGCATTTAGTAAAAGGTGCTTTCTGGGTGTGGGGCTTTTGTGTTGTTTTTAGAATTAGGTAGCATCTCTAAGTCAAGCATGTTAGTGATTCAGCTGGAAAAATTGTGCGCAAGTATTCATACTCAATCTAGGAAAAATTAGTATCATCTGGTAGCTAATTGTACTTTGCCTGACTAACTCCAAATAAAAATTTCATATCCATTCTAGCTACTGGAAATAAAAACAGATCAAACTATTACTGTTGTAAAAGTTAGAACAAACTTACCTGTAAAGACTTCTGAATCTTGCCTTTCACTGGGACTTTAATCTGAACTATTACTAGTTGAAATTCTATCGCATATATAATTGAAATTCCAATTATATATGGCCTTCTCATGAAATTTCTTTAGTTGTGAGTTAGAACCATTAGAGTTCTTTATACTTAGTGAGGTGTCCTTTTGCATTCATTTCCTCCATCTCCTTTCTCTGTCTACATTTATTTACCTCATATCAGTACTATTATTCACTCGTGTTCTGGTTTCGGCTGGGATAGAGTTAATTGTCTTCCTAGTAGCTGGTACAGCGCTGTGTTTTGGGTTGAGGATGAGAAGAATGTTGGTAACACCCTGATGGTTTCAGTTGTGGCTCAGTCGTGTTTAGACTGAGTCAAAGACTTCTCAGCTTCTCCTGCCCAGCCAGCAAGAAGGCTGGAGGGGCACAGGAAAGTTGGGAGGGGACACAGCCGGGACAGCTGACCCAAACTGGCCAAGGGGGTATTCCATACCATGGGATGTCATGCCCAGTATATAAACTGGGGGAGATGGCTGGGGGCATCGGCTGGGGGCGTTGCTGCTCGGGAACTAACTGGGCATCAGTTGGCAATTGCACTGTGCATCACTTGTCTTGTGTATTCCAATCCTTTTATTATTATTATTGTCACTTTATTGTTGTCATTATTGTTATTGTTAGTTTCTTCCTTTCTGTTCTATTAAACT
Source organism: Sagittarius serpentarius (assembly GCA_034782735.1). NCBI lineage: Eukaryota > Metazoa > Chordata > Aves > Accipitriformes > Sagittariidae > Sagittarius > Sagittarius serpentarius. The sequence continues at coordinate 2,604,390 of JAVKLA010000053.1, read as the reverse complement.
GTCTTATCTCAACCCATGAGTTTTACTTTTTTTTTTCCCCGATTCTCTTCCCCCATCTCACTGACGAGAGCAGCTGCATGGTACTTAGCTGATGGCTGGGGTTAAACTATGACAACCTGTTAATCTTGATCTCTTTCAATTAGACTTATATTAAAAGGACCTGAACAGATGTCAAATTATATCAACAGATTCTAAACAGAAAAGTGAGCAACGTCTTTGAGGTTATATACATGTGATACATTTAAACATCAAGAAATTTATAGATTAGTTTACTTAGCAGTATTTCATAGAACATCCTTTCAGGCCATTCCAAATTCCAAACAAAAAATGGATTGAAGAAATTATCATAAAGGAGCAATGCTGAAGTCATTGACAGCACCATTTTATGAAAAAATGCATATCTAAACAAATCAACATCTCACTCCTCACTACATAGAAAAACACAAAACAATGCACTTAAGAAAATGCCAATTTAAATTTGTTTGTGGAAACTACCAAATAAGTAATTTAAGATTTTTCTTTACATTTCATAGCAAAACTCTTTTTTCATCAACTGAAAGTGTCTCTATAAAAGCTCTATGGAATATCATTACTCCAGTTTCTCATGTGGTATATTAACATTAGAATAAAGATCTTTTTAGCAAAATTAGAATTAAAACGAACTCCATACCTGTGGTGTGAGAAATTTTTCAACCCGTTTGGCTATAAAGTTTTTCTCCAATATGGAGTTTACTGATGGTCTATTCCTAGGATTCCTTTTAAATAACTGTGACAGCAGATTACGTAGGTCATAGGAGTAATGCATAGACACAGGAGGAAAAGGTCCAGAGATTATCTTCAGTACCAAGTTCTTCATGTTACCAGCTTCAAACTACAGCACACAAGAAAGAAAACAGTATTACTGTCTGTCCACCTGCAAGGCTGCATATAAAGATGAAGAGGAAAACAAAAAAACAACACACCTTCCCTTGCCTCAACATACCAAAACAAATTTTCAAGGCCATCAACAGTTTACATCAGCAGTTTAAAAAAATCTGCTGCCAAGTATTCTGATTATAAATACATCATAATACAAGTATTTCATACTATAGAGACATAAATTTTGCTAACAAATAACTATTTCCCTCCAGATCTAGACCGACAATGATATATAATTAAAGATAAAATAATTATATAATTATCTGCTTGATCTCTCTCCCAAACACTTTCAACCATCGCATGCCTTCTGCCCTTTTTAGCAAAGCCATATTTCAAATGGAAAAATGTAACGCATTCACACTCATTCAGTGTTAAATCCAAAGGAATGTTTAAACTTCAGCTTAAGCTCAGGAAACAGACTGCACCATTTCAATTCCTTTGCACAAAGAAAAGAAAATAGTACATTTATCACCCAGCTCACAGAAAACAACCTATTGCCATCAACTCTCAGAAAGGCAACATTGTCAGCATTGCTGCCACAGACAAGACCAAGCAATAAGAAATTACAACAGCTTGAAATGAAATTAAATCCCTTTTTTTATTTTCATGTTGTTATAATCTTTCTTCTTTTAATAAAAATAGCTATTACAAAAAAAAAAAACCAAACCCATAACAAGACAGAAAAAAAAGTTTTTTCTTCCCTTCCTAACTGGAAACTGGATGATAAAGATATATTCTTCAAAACAACACACATACACAGGGGAAAGAAAAAAAAAAAAAAAAAAAAAAGCCCACTCTCTCACCTCGGGATTTTTTTCTAAGAACTATTCCTGTTCTAAACAGAAATGCATTAATCCACCTGCACAAAAGCTGACAGTCCAAATTTATACTTTCAATATAAATGTCAAGTTTTTTGAAAGAAAGGAACACTATTCACAGTGTCGTTTGTTACAACACCTAACAATTTTTTCAGCTAACACAGGTCATTAAAAACCTACACTGAAAACAAAATATACAGTCCTAAGATTTCTGGAGAGATTGGCATGAACCAAAACACAGATGGGAAGTGTTGGTCAGTACAGGAAAACAAGATGAAAATGTTGAAGACAATTCTAAACAGTCACCATGAAAGCCTTTCATCAACGGAAATACATTTGTGTGACATCAGGAAACATTCCTGTTTGAAATCACTAATCTTTTAAAGACACAACAAGTTTCTACTCACCGCATGTTTAAGTGTGCACATTTCATAGAGAACACAACCAAGGGCCCAGATATCGCTAAATCAAAGAGAACATATCTTAAGAATTAGTTCTAGGTGTAACATTGCCAAATAACTTGTATCTGTGAAATCTATCTTTGAAAAGCAAAAGGCTCTATTTTGAACATGTACAGGCTCCCTTGTACATACATCTTCTACCTCCCAAACCACAAAACTCCAAACAAAAAGAGAATTCAACAGCCAAAAATACGGTCAACCTGAAAACCAGATAAGGTTATTTTGGCTCCAGATTTTATTCAGACCTTTTCATCTGAACAACCTCAATCACAGAAATTAGACCCAATACGGACAAAGGCTTTTTTTCTTTGAATATATGCATTTGCCTGAGGTCTCAGCATTAAACAAAAAACTAAACAAAACTCGTCACCTAATTCAGAAAATACAATTCTCGAAGTCAATTTACTCTGTTTAACACTGACTTACCTTACCCTCGCTCATTACAGGACTACAGAATTTGGTTAGAATACCATTGGATAATAAATCCCACGTAGAAGAAAATGAGGGACAAATAACTGCAAGAATTATCATCTTTATGAAACCAACTGAAATTAGTATAAGGCACTCACAGCAACGGATGCAGCAGCTTAGTGCAGTACGAGACTAACTTGATAATGACCATTTTAATTACATTAGGGACACTTACCAGATACAGCCTATTGCCAGGACAGCAAATGTATAAGCAAAGTATCTGTATGACTCCTTTATCTGAAGCAAGCTGAGCCACCTATCTATGCATGTGCTTAGAGTATCCAATTACTGTGTTTGTGATTTCATCCCTAACACAGTTTCACATTCATACTGCATAAATTAACGCAGTACTACTACTGTGCAGATAGGCAAAGGTAGAGCCATAATTAAGAACACGGCTAGATCTAGAACTCAGAGCATTAAGCCAAGTCATCTCTGCATCACAGTGCTTTGTACCGCACAGACCTACTAAGGTCCCGCCTGTACAGTGGGACTCAGTACCTTCTTGAATAAGAGATGAACTAACAGCTGTTCACCATCATACGAATAGAACAGCTTTAGATATCTAAAAGAACTCACTTTCTTCTCCTTACCAGAAATGTTTAATAAAACGCTTATTAGTACCTTTTATTGTTGTAAGGTTTGTTCTGACATATTTCAGGTGACAAATAGTATGGTGTTCCTATGCAAGTGCGAGCCAGCTCTGCAGTACTAAGAAAAAAAGAATGAATGTTAACAAGTTAACTCACATGAAGTACACAGGTTTTGTTTTCCTAGATCAAAGCAATCTAAATTAAGTCAGAGAAAACAGCATCAAAAAGGAGTTACCTGTTAAGAACTCTGGCGATTCCAAAATCTCCCAGCTGTATCGTTCCATCTTTGGTTAAAAATATATTCTTGATATAGAAATTTTAAGAAGTCTGTTAATTAAAACAGTCATACAATTGCACACTTTTTGTTCTCAACATGTTTTGGAAAGAATAAAGTTTTCTACCATTCAATCATTCTGAAGTCACTAGCAGTAGTGTTATTGATTATTATGAAACATCAGACTTATTCTAGTCCTACTTCATCAAAATTAAACACTATTATACATTCTAAAACATAAACGTTTCTGTCCCCACACATAAACATGAGTAACACTCAAGTAGCTTCATCAGATAGTCGCATCTGTTTGTACAAATATCATATAAACCTCTTCCAGAGAATTCTGGAGAAAAAAAAAAAAAAAGTGTTTCCAGTAGTGGAAGTGTTTATGTAAAAAGACTATTTTCCGTAATTTGCCAGTTTACACTACCAAGATACAAATGTAATCACTTTGGAAGTAAATTCAGTTAAAAAATAGTTACCTCCATACCTGTGACTTTATGTCCCGATGCAAGATTTTTCTATCATGTATGTGTTTTAGTGCTAAACAGATTTGTACAAACCAGTCCAGAATCTATACATAAAAGAAAATGCAACATCAGCTTCATTATTTATCTGAAAGCTTCCCCAGTTACATAACTGAAGATTATCAAACCAGTTTTATAATTGTAACTCAAGATTTTACCCTCTTCCCACAAACCTGTCTTCATTTATACCATAGAATAATCAAAAATGTAACAGTACTGTCACCATAATGCACACTTTTTAATGAAATATGCATATTACCCAGATATTAAGCCTGAGACTACAAGTTTCATTACATATTGTAAACCTAACAAAAGTATGCAATATGAATTTGATTGGCTAAAATGTTTAAGACCTGGAACTTGGCACCTTAAAGACTGTACTTTTGCTGTAATCAATACGATAAGTCTTCTTGCAGTCAGTTAATCAACCAAGAGTCCTAGAAAGCCGTATTGATGCTTACAGAAACACTTATTCTATCATAGAGTGATTTTATATATTTTACATTAAAAAGAAAAATAGTACAAAGCAGATTTCAATGACAAAAGCAAAGAAACCATATAACTAGAAGATCATAAGCCAACAAACCCATTTTTTTTCGTGAATTTGTAAAAATCACAATATAAGAAGTGACTAACAGCAAGAACTTTTCCATGTGAATACTGGTTTCACATTCCTAACTTAGAAGTACATACATGTCAAAATTACAGTATAATGCAAGGTGTCATTTTCACTTTTCCACTTTAAGTTCTTCTTGTAAAAGTGAGCCCAAATGAGAAAAATGAAAAGTTTTACAAATTATATCCAGAATGTTTCATGATGACCCTATTCTAAATACCATCAATAGACCTAATATACTACACTAAGCCTTTCTAGCCACAGGTAAGTTGAGATCTTACTGGATGCAGGCACAAAAGCATAGAAACAATTTATAAACAAGGAAACGTCTCAGTTCTAACCAAAAAATTGAATCCTGCATAATCTATTTTCACTTAATTTAATCAAATATGTACATAAAATCCTATAATAAATCTATTCCAAATTCTTCCACAGTACCAAGGACTTTATAACCAGTGTCATGGAAAAAGAAAATCTGTTGGTATACATCCAATACAGTATTAAATTTTTTCTAATGGAAAAATACACTTTTGAATTATGTCAATTTCGTATTGCCGTATTTCATATTATTATACTTACAAAGTATGTTATTTTATACTTCTGATAAACGAAAACCAGTATTACAAAACAAAAATTCTGTGCCATTATATCTTTGGGAAAAAAAAAAAAAAAAAATCAAAGGTTTAAAAATATTCATGTTGTCCCTCGGTATTTTTCATTTCTCAGATTTGGTTTACTTTGCAAGAGATCCAGCTTTTTTTAAAGCCTTTTACACATACAGACAAAACCCCAATTAACATACCCAGGATTTCCAGCTACATTTTCTTTTTTTTCCTTTTTTTTTTTTTTTAAGATACTACTGTGACTGATGGCAACGAGATTCACAATTTGAGAACATCCTCTTACATTAAGCAACTGTATCTACCAAACTGAACCAAAATAATTTAAAACTCATGAAAGAGTATCATGCAACAAAACACTATAGCAGCAGCTTGTTGTTACCTGATCTTCAGAGAACAAGATTCCTTTCTGGGCATTTATTTTTTTAAATAGGTCTCCTCCTTCACAGTAATCCATCACTATGTAGAGACAGCCATTTTCTGTAAAATAAAACAAAGTATTTCAAAAAGAAAAAGACCCATCTTTAACATAACTTTCAATATCTTCACTGCAGTCACAGAAAAGGTAACAAAAAAATTAATGTTTTCACATGCAGCTTCAGGTATTATTTATTTTACCTTTTTTCAAACTTCAAGCAAGAAGTTATTATTTTGAGTTTCACAACACAAGTTTCCCATTTCTGGTAACATTGGACTACTTTGATACAGAGTGAAAAAAATGACATCTGCTGAACCAATGCCCCAAAATGGGGTTCAAAAGCACTATGAAACTAAAGGTGTCACTTTATAAATGCAATATAAAACCATTCTTCAAGCTACCCTACATGCCCTACCCTAAAAAAAGAGATCTTAAGTTCTACTTTAGGTAGTTGCCTCTATTTGCCCAATTCTTCCTTGGAGTTTTACCCATACAAGGTATTACTCACACTAAGTGCAAGAACGTGACAATCATCAGCTCTCATACCAGACATACAGTTCATTTCAGAGACTGAAGAACAGTAACAAAACTTCTAGCAGACAATGACAGATGGAAACAATTATTTTCTCATTTTTGAATGAAATTTGAGGAGACTTCCAAAAATCCTATGCAAGTTTCCACTAGGAGGTATGAACATATATAATACATTTCATACAAAGTTACAGTTTTGTTCCCCAATGCAATCTTTTCCAGTTACTGATGGAAAAAAGGGATTAGGCAGGGGCAAATTGCAAGTTACCAAAACCACAAGAACTACACTACTCACATATTAAGCACGATTTTGAGAAGAGGTACGTAAATGCATAAAATCAAACACACGCTGCTCAAAAGAGAAACTCTTATTTTATAAGTTAGTCACAGCGCTTAAACTCTAAAGTCAAATTTAATTAAATCATCTAAGTCACTTAAATTTCACTCCTGCAGAACGCTTCTGAAATCTGTCTTTCAAAATATCAAACCCAGGATTTTTCTTTTGTGCTTACAGCTGTTTGCAGCTCGGTTAAGTTTTATAATCGGTATTATTTTAAAAGATGATTCTACGAGTCTGGATTTCTTGCAGACCTGCTGCTGAAATAATTCTATTTTGTAAACCAAATCAGTATGTTCAGAAGTCAATGTGCTTTAGCAATAAAGACACAACGTGAAGTCTTGTGAACTACAGATTACAGCATCTACCTTGTGAGAAGGAAAAAGAAAAAAAAAACAAAAAAACAAAACAGGTCTCTATTGCAGAGAAGACAGAAGAGTGGATTTATAAACCAGACGACTATGGCTGTGCAATATGGCTATGGCACAAAATTCTAATTTAATGAATAGAAAAAATAAAAGTCCCCAGTCAAAAGACACATGAAAGTCAACAGAAAGGAAGGAAAGAAGAAAGAAGCAGTGTCCCTAAACAGTATCTCAAATAATATTTAGGGGTTTTAATAGTATTTTCACCTATATGATAGGCTCTTGGAATCTTTTAACTGTTCTGCTCAATTCCCAAGACATACACTGTGAAAACAAGGTAGAATTATGTTCTTTCTTCATAGCTTGATGAAGTAAACAGTCCCATCTATTTTTCCAGCTCTGAAAGCAGTAATATGATTGCAATTACTGAAGACTGCATTCTAAGACAACAGACTTTGAGATAAAATTGCTTTTGCTAGGTTATCAATACCCAAATATAGACCATACTCATATTTAACATACACAAGCATTCAAGTCATTAGGGTATACACAAGTATTCAAGGAGACGTACACTTTGGAGAAACAAGAGAACATAACCCTATCATTTAAGCATCAACCAAAATTGATGCATGTAAGGAAGAGACATGAGCATTCCTGTTTAGCTGTTGCACATTTTTTTAAGTACTATTCTTTTTAAATGTGCAGTGGAATTGTGAAAAAAATACAACCAAAAAGAACTGAAATAATAAATAAAAGTATGAAAAAGACCGATTAAAGAGAGAAAACATACAGAGTTTTAAACTAAATGCAATAAGTAGTGCACAGACAGTCACTTACTATCATTACTTGAGGTTCTACTGTATTAATCAATCTTACCTTCAAACGACTCCCTATACAGGACAATATTCGGATGTTTCATGTTAGCCAATACAGCAACTTCTCTCCTTGATTCTTCTCTCTCCTTATTTGACATCTTCAGAAGGAAAATAATGATTGTTGAAAACAGAAATACAAAAAGAATGGATCAGTAATTATTAATAGTCACTCACCTTAGAGATGTTTATTTCTTTAATAACATACTGTTGGCCATTTTCTTTAGCTTTGACAAGAATTGCTTTCCCAAAGGATCCTTCTCCAATCTTTCGCACTTTAATATATTTATCCATAGTTATCTTAAGGCATCCTTACTTGAGTACTAGGCAAAAAAACACAAAACAGATTTAGTTAGCTGTAGTTAGTCATCTAGTCTGCCAGGTCATGTTAGAGTTTTTTTTTTACTCAAAATGGCAATCCATTTGTCTCTTCAGTTGCACCACATGCTTTGTACCTTCTCTGTAAATCATCTACTCTTAGTCTCAATTCTGTTTTGGTACAGTTGGCTCACTTGGTGTAGAAAAAAGGCTGCATTGCTAAAAATGGCTTAATCTTTCATCTTGACAGACAGTATAAAAAAAAAGGATGTTTTATCTTTAAAAAAAGATAAGCAGTCACAGTACCATAACTTCTGATTCAGCTAGCATGCAAACATCATACGGAGCTATAGCACCTGTTCAACAATCTTTCATTCAACTTTACTTGGAAGAACCACGACAGTAGTAGGGAGAAAAATCCCCACATGTTGTTTCTTCAGAAGCACTAAATCCAGTATTTTGGAAGTTAGTCACTATAATGGAGGCAGAAATGGACTGAATTTTGGATCCCCATCAAGTTTAGAATCATTATTCAATATAGTAAGGTGTTACCTTGATTCTGACTGAAAACTTAAGATAATTTATTTTTCCACATTGCATATAAAATAAATTCATTACAGAACGGTGCAAATCAGTATTTTTAATGTACTATCTGACCACTTAAGACTACCTTTTGAGATTAAGCAGATTACTCAGCTGAATGTTGGTGGTGTTGAAGGTTCTATATTAAAAAACACTTTGGTAAAAATAAGCCATTAGAGAGCTGCGTGTGGAAGGTATGGCAATACAGAGAAGTGTCAGAACAGCAAAGAGAATCAGCAAAACAAAGACCAAAGTGATAAATGTGAAAACAAATTCATGGTGGACTAAAAGGTCATCTTTTCTACAGTAGAAACAGCTTCGATACCCTGAGGAAGTTCCCGTAAGCTGAAAAAGACAAAAGGTTCCTAAGTTTTTCTGCATCCAGGCCTCACTTGAGAGCACTAACAGCATTTGTGCTTTGCTGTACCCAGCCTCCTTCCAACAGGAGACCCTAGTAGCTTAGATCCATACTTCACACACACATCAGATGAGGTTCTTCTTCCTGATTTGGGATCATATTTTTCTCACAGAATTATCAGGCACCAGCCACAGATGGTGCTAAAGACTCTCACGGAGATGAAGGACCCCTATCATGAAAACAGACTAAAATGAGTAACCTTGATTAGTATAGCAAGACAAAACACAAGAGAACTGAAGTAATCTTTTCTGCAAAATAGGAGATGGGAAAACAAGCAGGATTAAGGATAACTACCAGGAAAGAAAAACAATGAAAATGACAAGTCTGCAATGTCTTGGTGGTTTGTTTTGGGGTTTTTTTGCCTTGAAGTACAGAAAAATAGTTTAAAGTTGCACTTCTAAAAAAAGAAAGACTCAGTATTAACATCAATATTGTCTTTTGGGCAACAGTAAAACATAGCAGGTGGAACACAATTTAAACTTCACTTGGCTTTAGTAAGTTCTCTTCCTACCCGTTTTGTTCATGAAACAACCTATGCTGTACTACAGATAAACCAGCTGCGTTAGGTGAAGCTTAGGGGTCCTCCTGCATGCTGTTCTGTGCGAATATAAACGATCAATAAGCAGCCTGCGGGTGAGAAGGTACAGTTCGGTCAAAGGGGAGATAATTTTGTACGAGTTAGATGGCTTATTTTTACCCGTGGCATGGGAAATACAGGTCTTGAGAAAGGCCATCAGCGCTGACAGGGCGTTGGCTTTTCAAGCCCTGGGCAAGAAGTCATTTTATCCATCACGGACGCGCACGAAAGCGCCTTGTGCGGCGGGGTACAAGTCACACCCCAAGACAGCCCGACCGACGGCTGGGCGCGGAGAAAGCCAGGCAACAACCCCCAACCGCAGGGCCAGGCCACGACCAGGCGGACAGAAAGCGGCACCGCGCAATGCCCGCCGGCCCCAGGCCGGCGGCAGAGGACGCCCCCAAGCCAGGCACCAGGCCGGGCCGCACTCCTCAGCCGGGCCGCACCAGGCCGCCACCCACACACAGCTGGGGCAAGACCGGCGCCAGAGCGAGAGGCGCGGCCGGGGACCCCCCCCCCGTCCGCCCTAAGGTACCTGAGAGAGGCGAGGCGGCCCGGCCCCACCAGCGGCTGCTGCCGGCGGCCCCGCGCCCCGTCCGCCTCACCCCGACCCCGGCATACCTCCCAGCTGCGCCCACCGCTGCCACGGCCGCTCAACCGAGCGTCACGGCCGCCGCGAGCCCGCCCCCTCGGCCCTTATTGGCAGACCCGCCCCGGAGCTCAGCTCCCATTGGACGATCTGTGCCAAGGCGGGGCAGCAAGTTCGCCTGACGGCCCTTCCCGCGTTAGCGGTGCTTCACCGTGGTAACGCACGGCCAGGAGTCACGTGATGGGCGGGGCGGCCAAGACTGCCGCCAGCGCCTCCTCACGGACGTTTGCGTTTGGGAGCGGGGGGAAACAACCAGCCGCCTATAAATCTTTCACGAGCTAACCATGATCCGCAAGCAGCCTGGCACCGGCGTCTCCTCAGGCACTTCCCCGGGGCGGCATCTGTAAGGGGAAGCGTGGCCCAGCGGGGCTGTGCTCAGAGGGCTTCCCGGGGAGGGTCAGGCTGCCCAGGGCGGCTGGCTCCGGGGCGGCACCTGTGGTTCCTCTCCTCCCCAGCCGGAAGTGCGAGTGAATAGCAGGTACGACGGAAGGCTTGTGACTCACTACGCTCTTTTTCAGTCATACTCTAATTGTCTTGATCCGTCACCCCGCATGCACGCTGCAAAGCGCCGTTCAGCCTTGCTGGCCTTTTCTATAAACGAACCTGCGGGTATTTTATCATCTTAGCCAAGCGATGCTGCGATGTACCGAGCCACCTCCTTTACCTGGGAAACCGCCTTCCGCCCCTTCTGAAGCACGGCGATTTCCGGCTGCCCTGTTACCCCCCGCCCTGCGCAGCAGCGAGCTGTAACTCGGGGCCGTAACCCGCCCTCACAAAAAGGGCCGCCTCCGGCGCCAAAGGGAGCCAGACAGCCGAGCGCAGCCTGGCCGGTCCGGCGGCACCGCAGCCGAGCAGGGCGGCTGCAGCACTGCCCTCGCCCAGCGCCCTCACCGGGGACGCGCCTAACGGCCGCTCCTCTCACGGGCCACCGAGAAACCACGCCCCTCCGCGCGCGCGCGGGGGCGGGAGGGGGACGGACCCGTGTCGGCGGCGGACCGCGGGAACCGGAAGTAGCGGCCGTGACGCTAACTCCGGCGGGCGCCGAGCGGCGCCGGCGGTGCGCGTGCGTGGCAGGAAGCCCCGCCCCCCAGGCCGAGGGGGCGGGGCTGGCTGGCGGAGCGACCGTTGGGCTGGGGGCCGAGCCGGTGTCCGCGGCGTCTCCGCGACCCCGCCCCGCCGCCGCAGGAGGATGAGCCAGCGCCTCCCCGGGGAGCAGCAGGCGGCGCCACCCGGACAGGTAGGGGCGGGGCTCGGTTCGGCTTGGCTCCCCTCGGCGGGGAGCCACGGCACGGCACGGGCTCCGCGGCGTGACAGGAGGGGCCGCGGGCGGGCCGGCAGGCCGGCCGCTCGGTCCTGCCCGCTGGCGTCGGAGCGAGCGGGGCCGAGGTGGCGGTTCTGGCCCGAGCGTGGTGCGGTGGGGCGGGGCGGGGCGGGACGGGGGGGGGGGGGGTGGGGCGGCGCGGCGCGGCGCGGCACGGCAAGGA
>JAVKLA010000053.1:2560866-2577055 GCA_034782735.1 Sagittarius serpentarius | reverse complement strand
GTCTTGGAGCCGGCTGGCATTGGCTCTGTCGGACACAGGGGAAGCTTCTGGCAGCTTCTCACAGAAGCCACCCCTGTGGCCCCCTGCTACCAAAACCTTGCCACACAAACCCAGTATGTTCAACAGCTGGGTAGAGGAGAAGGATCTGAACTGGAAGTCCTGTTACCTGTTTTTATTGCTGCCAGTTGGCTGGATGTTTACAATGCATGTAGCTTTGTAGCAGTTACAGTGAATCGTTACAGAATTAGTGGGTAAGTAGAGGAAAAAAGGGTGTAAGGAAAAGATTTGAAGGTGGGTTGGAGGGGCATCTCCTTTGTTTGGAGGGAATGAGAGGTTTCTTACTACTGAAAAAACGTATATTGGATTGTATGTTAATAAGGAGTGATGATGTTTGAGAAATGACAAACACAAGACTTTCTTTGGATAAAGAAGAGCATGGAATCAAGGTGTGATCATGCCTCATCTTCCCTCCCACCCCAATCACAAAGTTATTTCTGTGGATTTACCTCTACAAGGCAAAGGAGGACTTGGCTTGAGTCTGAAAACCGTATGTGTTAAGTGTTATACTGAATGTGCAAAAGCATGTGTTGCTGACACCTCGTTGTGTTTAAAAATAAAATAACAACCAAACAAAAGGCATATAGGTAAGGGTTTTGAAAGTTTTATGTGGACAGAAGGATTTTGAACTGTTCACTTTATATTTTTATTCTTCTGTGCAAAAGAATGTGAACAGTTGTGTTCAGGGTACTACAACTTTAGCTTACTATCTGTTTCACTCCAAGCAAACACAGTACAAAGATACCATGACTAAAGAAACTCCTTTTTTTAACCTTAACATTGGCTGGATTTTGCACCAGCTCCATGGTGCAATGCACATTTGTATGTATGGGGCATGCACATTCCAACCACCTGTACTGAAAGTGAAATACTTTCATGATGATAACATCAAACTAAGGAGAGCCCAAGGAAGGGGATGAGGAAGCATCATCCATTTAAAATTTACTGAAGATTTGTGCAATATATTCTATATATAAAATGTTCGGTATTACTGCTACATTTTTTGTAACTGTAGTATTGTGATCTTAACATTTTTTCCCCAAAGCATGAAATATACTTGTTTTGGTTTATTTGATATAAACTTCTCAGTCTTTTGTGCTTATTCAAAAAGAAAATAACTAATTTTCTTTATATAGGTTATAAAGCAGCTAAATGGAGTCTGAGCAGCTGTTTCATAGAGGCTACTATCGAAACAGTTACAACAGTATAACTAGTGCAAGCAGCGATGAGGAGCTTTTAGATGGAGCGGGTGTAATTATGGACTTTCAGACCTCTGAAGATGACAATCTCTTGGATGGTGATGCGTCGATTGGTAAGTTAATGTTCATTTCAGCTAAAAAATTTCTCTGGGGTCTATTTTTGTGGTTTTGTGGTTTTTGGTTTGTTTTGTTGTAGTGTTTTGGGGGGGGGTGTTTGTTTTTTTTTAATAAATGAAATCAACTCTTTTTCATGACTAATTAATGTTTCTCTTTAGCTAATCTGCCCTTCAGAGGGATGCTTTAAACCTGAAAGTGGCTGAACATTTTCCTGTGTGCTTGTCTAACAGTTACATTGTATGGAATGACTGACATTGTATGGGGTAACTTACTTCTGGCAAATGACAAACTTGCTGTCAAGTAGAGGAAGGATGGCTGTTCTGCAGCTACCTGGTCTTCCTTCGTTGCAGCAGGATTTTGGAAGTCTCACTGTCTTCAGTATTTCTTTGGGGCAGAAATTAACAGTCTCTTTTAATCATTACTTCTAGAGATAATCCTGTTTTCTGGCTGATTCAGCTTCAGATCTTTAAAACAGGCAAAAACCTTAGAAGTAGAGAAGGTGTTAGAAGCAACAGAAAACACCATACGAGTTGAATTTTTAACTAGGTGAAAAGTTGCAAAGAAAACTTTCTACTGTGAGCACTGATAAATGCACTGAAGTAATACGAAAAAAAAACTGGGAGACTCTTCCTCTCTTTTTTTTTATTAACAAAGCAGTTATTGGAGTGAAAGCGTTAACATTCTCTTAGCAATGGTCAAAGAGGGGAACAGAAGGAGAGAAAGTAGTTTCTGTTTAAGATAGTAAACTTGGTTAAATATATACTCTTGTCACTTCCTCTTATTTTGTTTAAAATCAAACTCGGCCTCTTGAGTTTTCTTTTTTATCACCCTTTCCTCCCCTGTTAACATTCAGTTGTTTTCCTTCCCTGCAGAGTCTCTACCTTCATGCATTTTCCCTTTGCCACACTTAGCAATTGGATGTTGGCATGGTACTAGATAATTGTGTCCTATCATTATAAGCATCCTTCTCATCTGTTTTCCTTCTATCTAATTAGATATGTCTTGAATGTGCTGTTATTTAACTTGTATACCAATACAGGTATCAAGAGCAAGGACACCTTCAATCTACATAAAAATTCCTTCTGCCAAATTACTTAGAGAACACCAGCATGATGAAGTCAAGCACTTAATAGTTAGGAAATTACTAAGTGAGCAACGGACTTCCATGTGTAGTATTTTCTCCTGGATATCTGGCACTTTTAATAAAGTGAGTGCCTTGCTTGTCCAACATAATGTTTGCAACCTGTACTGAAAGTCTGAAGCTACTCTGGTTATTCTTTATATAAATCCCCTCGATCAGTTCAAGTTTGAAGGATAAATAAGTTTACAGTAAAATAAATAGTTTCAGAGCCAGTGTTCTGTCCCTTACTTGTTGTGAAATTAGATCTGTAAATTGAGTCCAAACAGATGAGGTGGTTTTGTTTGCACTGTCAAAAACAATGCTAATTGCTGCACATGCCAGCAGCTTCTATCTCATTGTAATGTGGAAGTATTAGAACGTGCATTAGAACATAAATATTAATGTATTTTCTTTCCTGGAGTTGAATTTTTTGCTGATGATGTATCTGCTTGCCCCAGTGCTGGTCACTCAGTAAGAGGCAGCAATAGTAATAAGCCCTATTATTTTATTTAAGTGAATGGTGATTTATGTGTCCCTGTGCATGGAAAATATTTTCTTGTACAGTAAATCATAGTAAATATCTTGGCTGTAGATCAGAATCTGGTGTAAATTTTCTTTTCAAGGTGGTAAGAACATACTTCCGAAAAAGTTTTAAATAAACTTACATGCAGGAGGTGAACATCTGTGTTTCTCATTTCTTAGGTCTCCAAACATGTAAGGTGGTTTTTCTTGTGTGTTTTTAATTCAGCAAATCTCATTCAGGAGATCTTTTTATAGTCCTCTGTTACTCGCTTAGCATCAACTGTTTTATTTGTTTGTTTTTATTATTATTATTTAAATAGTCTTTAATTGTCTCTTTATTAATGTATTTTTGTTCTGTTGAGTCATAAGTACAGGTGAGTTCACCATACAGAATCTGTCCCACCTCCTGAGGAAGGGCAGGACCATCCTAGTAACTGGAAGATCCCACACTTCTCAACACTGTAGGCTCTCCAGAGCATGATGTGAATGCAGAGGTGTTAGGTCTAGCTCTGTGCTTTGGCTGGTGAACTCTGCCAAATTCAGGAGCCCTGTTTAAACATATAGGTTGTGCTTTTAAGTCTGTAGGGCTGGAAGAATTTGTGAACCTGGTTTCTTAGCAACATGAACAAAATGGCAATAAGGTATCTGTACTTAAAATGACTGTGGAAATAATGTAGTTAAATTGAAAGCTGCATAGCTGCAAAATGTAAGCTCGGAGTACAAATCAGCAGATACATGAATTTATCCAATCTGGATAAGCTGCCGCAGACAATAGAGTGTTCATCATAATTTTACAATTTATGTAATAAAATACAGACTTACAGATTTAAAAAAATCAGGACCATGCAATGAGCAGAAGCTGAAGGATTAAGAAATTATCTTTCTCTTTTTTTCCTTCTTTTTTTGGCTAATGAAAATTGAACGATAAACTGCACGTATATTATGCAGATAAAAAGCTAACAATATGGAATTTCTAAAGTAGTTGTAGTCTGTCCCCCTCATTCAGAGGGCAGTAAGGTAATAGAAGTCTGCTTATTTCAGTAGGCTTGCTAAGTCCCTTGACTGTCAGGACAGCAGTTTTATAAAGGCTGCACAGTTCTGCCATTCACATTACCGCTCATACTTAAGTACTTAAGTGAGGCTTACAAAGCCATTGAGGCTGTTATTCAGTGATGAATATGCCTTCTGTTGAAAACATGTGGAAGGCGGGTGTTACTGGGAAAGAATACTAATGATACATGCTACTTGTCTTATGTGGGACATTCCTTGATATTATATGGGACTAAACAAGTTAATGTTAACTGGAACAGGTCTTCAGAAAGTCTTATCACCTAGACTTTTAGGTTTCTTTAATATTTAGTTGATAGAGATTTGCCTTTTTAGTGTCACCTCTGATATGCAATTTGAATGGTTTTGTGTAGTTCCACACAGGGAATTCACCATTTTCTTAAAAACAATGCTGTACAACAATCTTCTTTCTCCTAACACCATCTGAAAGCATGTATATGACCTGTCCTTTACTGTGTCATCTGAGAAGAATACAGAAATAGTGAATATGTAGTATTATATACTAAATACATATATTATATAAAAATATATGTATAGTGATTATACCATAATTATCTATCATATGCCTGTTATGTTCTTCAGTAGGTGTTTCTTTGCATAAGTTTCAGACTTTTAGTGGCAGCATTATGGAGAACAAGTAGGTATTATGAAACTGTAAAGTGTTTGGTAAATTCTCTGAGCGTAGTGTGTTTTAACATGCTAAATAATTAAATTGCTATGCGTGTGGAGGCTTGGATGGCTTGCACCAAAGCCCTGCCTAGAAGGGATACTGCCTGTCAGCTTTGATCAAAACTTGCTTTTGTTGCTTATCAAAACTAATGTCTTTGTAGTACTGAAGTTAGTGTTTTTCCTTGTTGAACTGCTGTCTAATGAGACGTACAGTGACATTATACTGAGAACGGGAGTATTTTCCTTTCTGTAGCGACGATGTCTTACCAATGCTTGTACATGCAAGGTACTTCGTGTATGCAATCTGTGAAGATCATTTTCATCATGACTTACCTATGTTTTATTTTTAGACTGTCCTGCTTCCTGCTAGGTCAGTTTAAGCACTTTATACTTACCATTGAGAAGCTATCAGTTCTTTAATAGTTAAGTCATATAACCTAGTATTTACTGGTTTAAATTTTATAGGAAGAGATCTATACTATTTAGCTTTAAAAAAATTGTTAGACTAGGATAGTTGTTTTCCATCACTTTGACAGAGGAAAAAAGAATTCTTTATAAACAGAAGTGAAATCTCCAGAAGTGAAATATATTATCAGATTAATATTTTAACTGGGCAATATCAATAAGAAGATTGAATGTCTAACCCATTCTTTTTCTCTCCGCATCGGCTTGGATTGTCTGTCTCTAAAGTTTGAGAGAGACACAATTCTTGGCTACTGGCTGGGCTTGAAGGGTGTAACAAGTCCCTTCAGAAGCTCAAACTTTTTCGTTTTATGGCTCAGGGTTAGCCAGCTAGCGAGGTGAAACTGAGAGGTCTCCATAATTTTACTCAGAATTGAGGGCTGTTTGTATGATGTAAGAGAGGACTGCATCAGTTTTCACTCTTTTATTTTTTTTTTTCTTTAAGTGTAGGACAAGCTCCGCAGGGGGTGGATTTTTGTAGTGTTGTCAGACTGCAAATTTTTCAAGGCACTGACTGAAATCAGATGATTAAACCTTATTTGCAGTAGAAATGGTTTGCAAACAAATGATCTCACTGGTGTTATCTCAAGGTACTTTGATCTGTCTGTGGGAGTCTTGAGTCCTGAATGAGTTTGCCATTCTTTTCAATAGCTATAGTGATTCCTGCTTCAGTTGAAGGAGCTTAGTTGCTTATATTGTGCCTTCAGTGTGGAGACAGTTTACAGTCTGGCATATGGTGTTAACATAAAATTGGCAATAGTTAACCTTAATATGACAACCTGTAAACTGGTAATTCAAAAGCTGCTGCTACAGCCGCTACTATCTCCTTGCAGTAACAGCAGTGCCACTAAAAAAAGAATATGCCAACAGGTCATGGTGTGAAACACTGCAACTCTCCTAAACCGTCCTTACGCATGAGTTGGAGTCCTTTGCCTAAAGTGAGAGACCAAAACAATCCATTTTCAGCACCCTAAATACCGACATTAAAAATGCAATATAGTGAACTAATATGGCATTATTCAAGCAACAGAATGTAATTTTCAGCAGGAGTGAGGTGGCTCTATGTAATCAAGAAATTCGTACCACTTCAGCAGCTAATTGTTCAAGCAAGATCTAGACATAGTTATCTTTTCCAACAACACATGAATGTGTTTTCGAACAACACATGCATGCCTGTTTCTATTTAGCTATCGCAGTTTATAAAGAAAAGAAAGAATACAAAGAAAAGAATAAAATAACATTTCCTGCATAAAGAACTTAAGTTCCTGTTTCCAGTGGAGATTGCATGAACAGATTCTTCCTGTCAGGCAGAGTCGATACTGAAGAAGGGTCTTCAAAGTCATTTGCACCATTGACACTGCTTGTGTATTCTATGCATGTGGTATAAAACTGACTTGACTGAACAGTCATTATGACAGCTTGACATATCTCTTTCCTAAATTACATACAACCTATTTTCCAAGTTAGCAATATTTGCTTTGAAGGGCTCATTGTTCTTAAGTAAGGAACATATTTGCTCTCAAATGATGCCATACAAATTGAAGCATGAGGTAACATGACGTGCTCTGATCACAAGGGCAAGCATGAGGCACAGCTAGTTTATTTTGAATAGTTAAATCGTCAGTAACTGGTTAGCTTTTACTTTTTTTTTCTGTTGGGTTGTAGTTAATGCTGCAGACATTTTGCTTGTGCTCCATGCTATTAATGCAGCTGAACACAGCATATCTGGCAATACGGAACCATGTTTTCTTTTACTTTTTTTATTAGTAATGCATGAAGTTAATTTTGTCCATCTGTCTGAAACACAAGTTGTTATACATTATGTTTACATGGATAACTGGGGTAATTAACAAAGTTCTTCCTTCAAGGATTTCAAAATTCCTGGCAGAAAGCAAAAAAATTGACTGGAAGATTCTTAAGGGGAAAAAAATGTTTTATCTTGGTTACTGGATGTCATTACTGAATGAGTGAGTTGCAGGTGTTTGAAATGTCTTTTGCATCTTACCTGTTTATGTGGATAGCGATTTTCCTGAACTGTGATGTATTTTTTTTAAAAAACATAATTATTGTGCAAAATGAAAATTTACTTGATACTATTTTAGTTGAACAGCCTGTAATGGTGTTACAGTGTCAGTCTGGGCCTTCAGATTGTAGTTGGATTGGTGTGGCATTAGACTTTATGAGGGACAGAAATACGGCAGTGTGTACATAGAGTTTTAGTAACCAATTAATTTCTCATTCTCTTAAATGTTTAAAACCAAATATTGACCATTTCAGTTTCTCACAAATGCCATGGTCAGTTCTTTGAAGACTTGTTTATGCGAATTGTGTTGCTTTTAGAACTTCACCCTACCAACAGTCCTTGAATGGTCTCTCCAGTCTTTCCTGCCAAAGTTGTATTTACAAATGTAGGTTTCATCATCTTCCAAAACACACAAGCGTATGCATTTCCGTCCTGATACTCTGGAAGAAGATGAATCATAATACTAGTAATTCAGTCCTTCCATCTTTCTGATACTATGTGATCTTGTCGGTTTCCTTCTGCAGCTTTGCTGGAGTGCTTAAAACGCACTGGCTTTGTTAACAGATGCTGCTGAGGCAGTTACTACTGACTTGACAGCATGGTGTAGTGTTAGTATATGTCCTTCTCCCAGGCATACTGTATGAATAGTGTAAGATGAAGGAATGAAAGGAGAGAAAATGCAATGGCATATATGTAGGTATGTAGAAAGAAGAGTCTGAAGCATACAATAAAATAGTCTAATATGACCGTAAAGTCTTTAGGTACTAAATAAACAATTTTTACTACGGCTTTAATAATATTTCATTTATTCATTTTACCTTTGATTTGTTCTCTCAAGTCAGCCAAAGGAAGCAGATACAATTCAAACCAAATTGATGTCAGGCTGCACTCTTGTTCTCTCTCTTTGAGAATATTCTTGCTTACCAGCATTTTAAAGTGAAAGCTTTTCATCTGCTTGGATTAAAGAGAAATGTTATTTTGGAAGAGGATATCATGATGTCCCTGAAACACAAAAACGTCTGTACTCGGTCAAACCACAAATCCACCTAGCTCAGCATCCTGTCTGTGACAGGGGTCAAAAGTCAGTGCTTAAAGAAGAGTAAGAACAGGGTGAGTAAGTGATAGGCACCTGAGTTACTTGTACAGCAGTTTTGTTGGCTGAGGGCCTCCCTCAACTGAGTGGTGGTTTTTAGTTTTAGTCCTTATCAGTGGATTTTTCTTCCACTGACTTTTTCTTGAAGCAATTATTTAGTACCCACACCATCCTTTGGCAAGGTCTAACAGCTTAGCAACATTTTATGTGAAGAACCACCTTCTTTTCTTTATTTTGAACCCAAATCCAGGTATAAATATTGCTGAGAACAGTTATAACTGCCAGGGTCTTGCCTAGGCTGACACCAGCCTGTGTGTTAGCATGGACTGACACATGGGCTTCCTTGTCACTCATCCTTGTACAGCATAAATGCTTAAGCTCTTTTTTTGTTGTTATTGATAGTTGCAGCTGTGAAAAATCTTTCTGCTGATACATAGGGGTTTTAGGCGGTATTATGAGCTTTTTTGAAATGAAACTGCTGTTGATACAGAAAGATTTGGTATGAAACCAGGACAGGGTGACCTGAAACTAGGATAACTTGATTGTCTTGCCAAATACACATACTCTGATAAGACCTATCATGCACTGGCCATATGCATGTAGAAACTAACAAGGATTAACACATGGATAGCATGATGCGGTCACTGTTAAAGGCGGTAGTCCCTCTCCCACTTTTAAGTGGAGAGAGGAAGGAATCATGGATTAAAATCCCAAGTGTCAGAGCAGTGATTTAATTACAGCAAATCAGTAAGCAGTTATATTTATTAATCACCAGTGTGAGGTATCAAACTGTTCATAGCTTATGTTTTGCTATGCCTGTATACAGTATATACTCTGACAAAAATTTCTTGTTGTCCTTGCCCTTGTTGTTTGTAGTGTTCTTGATCCTCTAAAACAATAACTATCTTAAGAGCTCTGTTATCAGAACAAGTGGTGAAAATTTGTTTTCTATTGCTACTTATTTCTTTCTTTCCTCAGTTATCTCTTTTCGAGGTTAAGGACTTCTGGTTTGCTCAGTTGGGCCTTGCAGGTATCCCATGCTTTTGATCCTTTTCACTGTGCCTTTCTGAACCTTTTCTAATATCTCTAACTTAAGGGAGGGATCAGAAATTCACACAGCATTTGGAAGATGGGCATGTTACGGAAATAGGGTAGCAAGTCTTATTCTGACCAATACTAAGTACTGAGCTCATAGTTCCATGGAATTCAATTATGCCTGGCATAGTATAGTATTATGTATTAACAACATACAGAATTACTGTTAGCACTGTGTTCACACAGCTTGTGTATGTATGGAGAAGATGTAATATTCTGGAAGACGGAAGTAAGCTTAAGATGTATTCTTCCCTAGATACACCATATATGTTGGTGCTGTAATTTTATCCCCTGCACATACTTTGAACAGCAAGTTGGAAATAGCGGCCAAAAAACCCCCCTAAAACAGAATAAGGGCAATCTAGCAGATAAAACCTATTTCCCTACATGCATTTAGGTAAGAGGAAAAATAGAATGATCTCAGTAGCAGAATTTTGACTAGTCCTAGTAAAGGGAGAAGTAAACTTTAGGAAAGCTGCTAAGTAAGCCAGAATTGCTTCCTACTAAGGATGCCAAATCTTCTTGTTGATGAGTTATAACTACAGTTTTAGCAGATTGGGAGCATGAGGAAAGGACACATATGCAAAGGTGAAAATGCAGCAGGGCTTTCTTTCTTAGTAAAAGCCTACCCTGTAAAGAAAAAGAACAGAAAAAAAAAAGTTGTTAAGAGGCTCTTAGAGAATCAGAGAAAGCAACTTGTTTGCAGAAGCTAGTTTGCTTTTCTTTCCAAGTCCTCCTTGCATGATTAGTACAGTAAAATGTAATGTCAGTGTAAAGCTGACCAATTTAAAAAAGACAAAAACAAAAAAAAACACCCCACCTCTCACAGCTGATAGCTATATGTAGTCTGTTGATGTCAAGGATTTTCTGCTAGCATCATTGGGTTATAGATCAAGAAGAGTGTGATGGACAACCCCAGAAAGAAGTGAAAACTGAAGAGTAAGTAGTCTTGCTTTCAGTGTTTTGGGCTAAGACGTCAAAGCAGTCTTTAGGGACCAAATGCTTGGGGTTTTTCCATTTTATTTTTCATCTTAGGCGTTAATGTTACATCATGATTTCATTACTTCCCCTTTTTCTGCCGATTTCTTTCTTCTGCCATAAAGTTTTGCACGGTAGTGGGGAGCCTTTACTCCTATTGCACTGATTCGCAGTGAAGGTTCAGCTGCCCTGGGGGGAAGTCAGTGTCAGAACTGATTATGCAACATGCTTGTGGCTATATGACCTGTTCTACTGCATTCTGTTTGCTGGTTGGGTTTGACTTCAGTTACCATCTTCTATGTCTGGACAGTGAGTAAAAACACCATTGGAAGTTACACAGTGCTGTAGAAGCATAATTCAAGAACCTGTGGTTGGCCAGTGAAGAAGCAAGCTTATTAGGCTAGACCCTGGAATAAAGTGTTCTCTGATGGGTGAAATGATTGTGAGCAAAATTGACTAATTTGTGGGAAACAAACAATTATGAAAAAAAGAAACTGTGATTAAGAAGGGTTTTTTTCTGTATAATAAAATGCAAATAGAAAAAAAAATCTATTGTGTATTACTGCTAAGCACATTCCTCTGAGGTTTTTTTGACTCCTGTTTTGTTTAAACCCCATCTGCCTTGAACTACTCAACAGCATATGCCATAAATTTGTTTTCTTCTGCTTTTACATATACTTGGTCTAAATTTTTTCCTGTCATTGTCTGTCTGCCTTGTTGAGGCTTTTGATGAAGTGGCAATGGAAACAGCTTAATGGAGTCTTCTGTTTATAGCCTGATACAGAGCTGGGAGACTTTTGCTAACAGCACTGTGATCAAGCACAGAGTTCTATATAATGCTGATGAATGAATGAAGTTTGGGACTCCGTAATTTAAGACTTTTTTTTTTTTACTGTGTATTAATTTAAAGCTATGTATAACTGAACTTTTTTTGTCTCTCTCTCCCCCCCCCCCCCCCTTTCTGTGATTGCATCTTTGAGTTATTTCATCCTGGACCATGTCTGGGTACCAGAACTGGAAGAAGGGTGTTTGTCCTTCTTTTATCGTCTTTAGTGTTTCCCACTGCTGGCTCTGTGTGACCCAGATGAGAAAGTTGTATGATTTTAGGCAGAACAAACAAAGTCAGACTGAAGGGGCTGCAAGATCAGTAAACTGAGACAAGTAGGAGAAGTCAAGCTGGTAGACCTGGGCTTAATTTTGCTGCATGGATTGAGAAAAGGGTAAATGAAAGAAGAAATTGGAAAAAAAGGGCAGGAGAATAAAGCTGGAAAGAAAAGGAATGGAAGGAAGAGGAATGGGACACAGTAGGTTTGGAGACTTCTGTATATACTTTGGGCACCCTGTTGTAAATAAATGCTTTCATGCCCAGCCTTCAACTGAAGGCACATATGAGTTAAATTCGTTTCAGAATGGTTGGAGATGGTAGCTGTTTTGAGGAGTACTCTCTTATGTAGCATTTTTCAAGATAACATTATCTGCTAGCTCTGCTGAAGGAGAAGCTTTAGTTTTGAATAATAATAGGAAAGAAACTGACAGTTAAGAGTCACCAAAATCTTTTGCATCAGTCACACTAACATTTGTAATTATCAGACACATTTTTGGCATCTCTTGTTGCTTTAATGAAATCATTCAGCATCCCCAATCTTACATTTGGATTTTCATAAAAGACACAATTTTAATTTTCATTACCTGGTGCAATGAAATTACATATTCTCTCACCAAAATAAACCACGTAATTGAGGGAATCCAGAGATTATGTTTGTTTCATATGTAACAAGGTGCTTGGCTGTCTTTCTTAAACCTAGCTTGCTTTTTAACATGAAATGGTGGAACAGTGCTTCAGAATTAAGGTCCTCTCTCCAACCTTGGGTAAGCAGGCTGTCACACCTCTGTGATACTCCGCTTCTTTTCACTGGCCGCCTTCTGTCACCTCAAAACACCTTTCCCTGGGTGTATCTGATGTGTCTAACCTCTGACTTGTTCCTATATTTTCAGATACTTTATCTTGATTTTGTATCTTTTCTCTCCCTAAAAGGGAAAAGAGAAGGTGTGGAGGGAGGAGTAAGGTATTCTTAGTATGCCTTCATTCTTAGTATGCCTTAAAAGGTGTGTCACCTGTATACATTGTGGTGTTTATAGAACAATGGATTTAAAGCCCTTTTCTGCAAAGATAGATGCATCTAAGTGATGGTTAACAACAGTATGTGCCTGTTGAGAACAATGGGAGCACTCAGATGTGTGAAGTTACTTGGGCATGGAGGATTTCTGGGATTGAGGCCTAAGTCTATAATTACTGTGATGAAATCTCCTTGAAAGCAAGCTGCTGTACAAACCTGCTGTTTACATAAGAACTGTTCTATGTACTCAACTGGCCATTTTAAGGGGTTCTCAGTCGTTGAAAATAAAGCTATTGTAAAACTAAGTTTAGGCCTTACAACAGATGTTCATAATATTATGTACGCCATAATACCCAAAATACCTAGTTAACTAGAGAAACCATTTCACTAAGTACAATTTTGGAATTTGCTGAACTTCACAACAGAAATAACTGACATGCTCTTTTGAATATAAAATTGTCAGACAGTTGAAGTCAGACATTATTTCAGACCAGGTAGAAAAAGAGTAATTTGGAAAGGTTAAATTGTGTAGACTTTTAGATATTAAAAAACAGAGTGGCTTAATTAGGTCAGGTTAGCATACATAATATCTTTCTGTCTTTCTTAAACAAACACTTTTCATGGTATTGTAGGAAAGGGAATACAGGCAGTGGTAGTGGTTATGAACAATGGGAACACAAGCTGCTGGTAATTGAGAAGGGAAAACGACTGTTCTGCTTTTTAAGACTCGACAAAGAACTGTATTTGGCTGCCTGTCTATACGCAGTGACCTTGGAAGAGCTGTTGCAATTTAATACTGGAAGGACTCTTGAAATTTTATGTGGCAAATACGAAGTTGTATCTGTTTTACACTGCAGACTTCTTGTCATTATTTTCCCTCGTATCTACAGTTTATCAGATATGCCCTCCAACTAGTTACACTCTTTGTGTTTTCCAACTCGGACTGAATTTCAGACTTGCATAGAAATTTTGCGTGTGCCTTAGTCCAGTGAACAAGCTTAGGCCAAGAAGTTAGCCATTTCTGTGCTGTGACCATTTTGTTACCATTTCTAAGACATTCCAGGCCTTTGGAAACCACATCAAACTCCTAAGCTAACAGTGATCTTCCAGACTGTGTTACTACAAGTCCTTTATATCCTTTATTTCATGTTCTGTCAAATAGGGAGTTGAATTTACAGTGTTGTCTTGTATAATCGACATACAATAAATGCACTAACAATTTATTCTATAATAATTATTTCTTCAGGTTACAAAAATTGTTGTATTTCCTCCTGCTGTGAATGACTTTTTATTTAGAGCTTTACAATAAGATTACAGGCTCTTTCCAGGTGCTGTTGAGATAAGGAGTTGAGAGTGCTCAGGGTTTTCTGTTGTACTTCTTCAGTCAAAGTAATGTGGATAATTTGAATTTCAGAGGTGCTTAGGTTTGTTTTTTCACAGGCAAGAATAAATGGTGAGAATGCATAATGGCTCTGAAAGTCACACCACTTTCAGATATTCAAGATCTTAAAGATTCAGTTGCTCTTGTTGTAAAAGGTGATTGTAGGAGGCCACTCTTCAGAAAGCATTTCCTTGTATAGATGACAGCAAATGAAGATGTCTGTTTAACTCAGCAGAAGACCACCAGTATTTTAGAACTGAGTATCTGTGGCTCAAGGTTTTCCTTAAAGATGGTCTTTAAGGTTTTAAAATATATTTGGCTGTATGCTCATTTTTCCCCCCCTTTATTCTCACTTGTTTTTCCATCTGTAGAGATACCAGCATTTTCTCAACGTTTGTATTGGAGACATATTTTTAAGATTTAATATATTGACAGGTCTGTGAAGTAAATTTAATACTTCTGTATGTCCTGCTCTGTGCTCAGAAAGATAATTTATAGTACACAGCTTGTAACATTGGCATTGGCTTATAAAAAAGTAAATTCCTTAAGAACAAACTTGGAAAATTATTTAAGAAACTAATGCATTTGAAAACTAAAATAGTTGTCTGTCTGTCACAGAGGTGAAAAAGCATACGTAATGAAATCAATTCCTTCCCTTGTGTGCTGTGTGAATGAAACTGAAGCTGGCCTTGGCGCTGCAGGCATGCGGTATTCTCAACTTTGCTAAGCATGAATAGTCTCAGTAATTTCACTGGGACCCCTCAGTTATGTAAATAATGTGTGTTTGTGTGTGTACACGCATAGGTACAAGATATATTGAAGTGTTATGCTGAGGCAATGTGTCTAATGACTTGCATATCCACCTTAAGCTCTTGAGAACTTTTTTTTACTTTTGTGTAGTTTGACAAAAATGAATCTCTGCAACTTAAGTGACACTGCAACTTAAGTGATAGTGTAGTTAATGTATGACACGTTTTACTGAAGTGGAACTCTTAAAACGACTGACAATAATAGATCAGGGAAGAATAATTTTATATTACCTGCTGGAGGGGAAGAAAAGGAAAACCAATATGCACATCTTACACATTTCGTTACAACTGAACTAACTATGGAAATCTCACGTAGAATAGTTTTCTGATCAGTAATTGCAGGATAGGACTAGTACAAGATGATACAGTAAACAAATTAATATATGATACAATATATAACAACATCTGTTTCAGATGCAAGCAATTATGTAGTCAGTTTAAGATTTCCTGACTTTAGATACCAGTGATTTGAAGAGCTTGGGTTTTGCCAAAGCTGTAATAGTCCCTGTTTGATGATGTCTCACATGAACGCCTCGGTTAGCACTCACGTGGGTTGTTGCCTGTTCTGAGTCTGTGACTTTTAAGGGACTTGGAGCATTTTGTCAAGTGTGGAGTAACGCGAGCTTGAGTATGGACTTGTGTTTATTACGTTTGCTCCCTCTCCCCCACCCCCCCGAGCTTTTTAATATGAGTATGGATGTTATGCAGTTGTAATACCAGAATAATCATCACAAAAAAACCTGGAGACACCAGACCATTTTAGGTAGGTATGTAATTAAACTCTTGCTTTAGTGTTTTTGATTACGTACGTTCAAATCTGACATGCACTGCTGTAGAATTGAAAGTTCTACAACCTGCATGGGGGGGCACAGGTGGAAGCGGGGTGAGCTGGGCCCGTGGAGCAGAGAGGTTGGCTTTTAGCCGGTTACGTTGTTCTTCCTCGGTGGTAATCATTTTGCTGTTTGAAAAGAGTAAATACAATTACTGGGAGACAGGCTCCCCACCCCCCCACCCCCCCCACAATGGTAGAACATTACTTTTCCCTTCCAAATAAAATGCGATTGAAACTGTTTAAAAAGTCTCCGCGGCTGTGGCTCCAGAAGGGTGAACAGAGCAAGTGCAACTCTCTTGGCCTTTCTAACTGAGCCGGTGAGCCCGCCGTTCGCGTGTTGAAAAGGCTGGCGGTTTTGGCAGCTTCACGCGTGGAGGTGAGCTGCTTCCGTCGTCCGTCCGTCCGTCCCCCGGAGGGCTCCCGTGGGCGGGGCTGCCTCTCACGGCGGCGGGGGCGAGTTGCAAACGGGCTTTTTTTCTTTTCTCTTGTCTCTCCTTCCTGTCAGCAGTCAGCTACGTGGCTTCGTTTTCCTGCGTAACCGAAGCACCGCGCAACAATCGGCGGTGCGGCGCCCGGGGGCAGCGCGCCCCGCGGCGCCGGGCGGGGCGGGGCGGCAGGCACAGGTAGCGGGGTCGGGGCCGCGCCCG
>JAVKLA010000053.1:2544659-2560766 GCA_034782735.1 Sagittarius serpentarius | reverse complement strand
CGGGGCCGCGCCCGCCGCCCGCCCAGCCGCTGACATCAGCGGCGGGGCAGAGCCCGTGCTCCTGCGCCAAGGCGGCGGCGGCGGCGGCGGCGGCGCGCAGGCCGGATCCCGGTCAAACATGGCAGCGTCCCCCGCGGCCGCCCTTGTGTGAGAAATGCCGCGGCCCTTCTGAGCCGGCAGACGGGCTTCGGGTTCGTCACACCCATGGACGTCTCTTCCGATCCGTATCTGCCCTACGATGGCGGGGGAGGAGACGGCATTCCGCTCAGGGAGTTGCATAAACGAGGTACGCCGAATTCACGTTTGAGTTACTTGTTCGCGTATCTGGATGCGTGAGAGTGCTCTTCAGATTTGAAGTAGAGGTGTAAAGGCCTGGTAATGACCGCGTTGCTTGCTTTTGGCGGCCTGATGCCTTTTGTAGGAGGAGAGTTCAGTTCTGGCAGGTTCGTGGGCCGGCAGTGATTGTTTTCTCTGTGGGCAGATTAGTCCTGCTTCACATCTCATCGGCTTGTGACTCCATCTTCGATATGTGGCAGTCTTTCCTTTCTCCCTCTCTTTTCTTCTTTTTTTTTCTTTTTTTTCTTTTTTTTTTTTAAAGTCAATAAAACCATCTCGTGCACAAAAAAAAAAAACCAAAATTGCGGTTGTGGCTGACCACGACCACATTGGCAAGAGTTTATTGAATAGGCTATTTTCAGGCCTTTCACTAACTTGAATAGGAACAGCGTTTGTCTAGCTTTGAAGTTTCCGTACGTGCTTTTAGACTTGACTCTTTGTTGGCATCTTTGATATGTGAAGGGAAAGCTATACAGTCGTAATGTCAGTTAAGCCAATATTGACGAGCTCTTAAGAAACCGGAGCTTTGTGGCAGGTTCTTTACACTGTTGCTTGCAAGGAAGCAGATTTAAGAAGAAAACGACGTTGTCCATGTTCAGGGAAAAAAATTCCTCTTTTGAGCTTGCTTTTTGTTTCTTACTGCAAATTTAAAGCAGAATACATTCTACACAGATTTAGTTTTGTACTGAGAGAAGTTGTAGTAGGAATAAATTAAAGTTATGCCTTCAAATTCTGAGGATAGAAGTCTTTTTTTTTTTTTTTTCTTGGTTGGATTTGATGGTTACACTTGGTGTTTAAAAACAGTGAATCTGGTAAATTCTCACTTTAGTTTTGTTTAAGTTGGCTAATCTAAAATTAGAAACATGAACATTTATGGCTGCTGGTGATGGCATTAGAGATGTGGTAGGCTGAGAATAAAGATTTGATTTACATAAGATAATTTTTTTCTTTCCATGTTAATTTATTGTTTCACCTTTCCTTGTAAACTCTTATTTCTGTGAATAAATTAGGTCACACTTTTTTTATGTTCATCTAACATTTTTATCTGTGTTTTAGTAGGTTACATAAAGGTTTTTTTGTTGTCTTTTTATGGTTCTTAGAATGTTTTTCAGTATATGTTAAGAATATCAACAAGTTCAAATATGACTGACTTTGACAAGCAAATTTTTCTCTGCCCACATCATTATTATTTAGCAAGTGCTGGATGGTTCTCTAAATCAGATTTCAGAATTACTTCTGAGAAATGGAGGATGGTATTTTCTTAGAGCATTTGCAAGGTGCAAATTGGAGATCTTCTCAATGTATATAAATACCTGAAGGGAAGGTGCAAAGAAGGCAGAGCCAGGCTCTTTTCAGTGGTGCCCAGGGACAGGACTAGAGGCAATGGGCACAAACCAAAACACGGGAGGTTTGCTCTGAACATCAGGAAGCAGTTTTTTTCTGTGAGGGTAACTGAGCACTGGAACAGGTTGCCCAGAGAGATTGTGAAATCTCCTTCCTTGGAAATATTCAAAAGCTGTCTGGACATGGTCCTGCGAAACCAGCTGTAGGTGGCCTTGCTTGAGCAGGGGTGTTGGACCAGAGGTCCCTTCCAACCTCAACCATTCTGTGAGTTTAGATTTGTAGCTAGATTTAAAGATGAAAACTGCAAAATGGCCCTAATATTATGCTTTCACAGCTGTATATTCCTGGCAATTACCAGACATTAGTTGATTTTACAATACAAAAAGTAGATACTTGCTGTGCAAAATGGTGTCTGGCACATTGGAGTATTGCTGTTAAACGCAGTTTACAAATACTGTAATGAAAACAAGTGAGGGCTCAACTACGTGTTCCCATTGTGGTGACACCGCTAGGGGCCAGCAAGAGAATTCCCAGTTGTGACTTGTCACTTTTTGCAGTTTCATTGAATTCTGTTAGGGCTTGTACTTTCTATATTCTAATACTGTATTTCAAAACCAGTGTTAATGGTGCTTCTTGGGTTTGCGATGGTGAATTTAGGTTAAAAAAAACCAAACAACAGCAAAACCCCAGCAGTGTTACCATAATCTCTGGCAAATCTTAATTTGTCAAGTGCATATGACTCATAAGAAAATTAAGTCTCCAGACCAGTTTGTTGCATACATTTTGTCAAAATCTGTGGGTATTTCCTGCTGATTTACAATACCACAGAAATCTGTTATTGTCATCTAGCTATCAAAATAGGAATTAAAATGCTAACAGACAAAACCAGAAATTTAAAGTAGATTCTTGACGCTTCTTTATTATCTGTGAGTCTAGAAAAGGATACTACCAAGATTTTTTTTTTTGCCTCTCATGTAGATTTCAGAGCATTGTAATAAGAAGCAGAGAGAAATGGATAAAGATATTTTGAGGAAACAAACTTAATTGTTAAAGCCTGTGGAATTTTTTCCCGTATTCACATACTGACAGCTCCTCTGTCCTGCAGAGTAGTGTTCGCATCGTGCAAAACTGCTTTGTAACATCAAAGCATTTGTTGCACTAATTGACTGCAGTGGCTCTCCCAAAGTGACTGTACCTCAGCAATGATGAAATGACTGTTTAAATCATTAGGGGTCTTTGAGGTTTAATTAACGGTCTTTGCTAACGTTCAGTGAGATGAAATACAAAGTATTGTAATACATTATTACTAAAATCCAGACCTGTTGGTTTGTATTAAGATGTGGGTTTTTTTTTTCAGTGCAAATATGCTGCAGAACGTCAAATGGAAAGATTTTAAAATACGTATTTATTAATTGTGTTCATCTTTGAATGTTGATTACTTATCATTATATCTTAAAAAAAAATACAGATTTTCTTGAATACTTCTTATCAGCAGTTCCTTTAACTTGCTCTGTCTTGAGACTTCTCTTTATGTCGTACTAAATGCATTTTTCCAGACCTCCTTGTCCTCCCTGATGTACTGAAATAAAACTGCAGGAACACAGTTCACTTCTACTCTGGTAACTAAACGAGTTAAAAGTACTACATCTCTCCTCAGAAAGGGGTTTTAAGTCCTGATTTAGAATTGCATGTATCGTAAGTAACTGATATGTACGCGTTTTCATAATTTTTTTATTTAATAAACCATATACTGGAATATATGTTGTGTAAATCACTTCTTTGTGTTGCTCGATTCTTTGCCCTTGCATTTATTTTTGCATCATTTTTGCTAGCTGGACCCTTTTGAAAGTTCCAAATTATCAGTATCTTGCTTGTTGTCCAGCCATTCACAGACATGCTCACATGCTTTGATTCCCCTCCCCTCTTTTTTTTTCGTAAATAAGCATTCATTTTACCGTTCTTTAAAAATTTGAAATCTGAGCAATAGTAGTACATGTGTAGTGACCAAGCTACCAGTAGCAAAACTTGAGCTTCAGCTAGCGTGAGGGTTGTTAACTCCCTTTTATTTGTTACGTGTACATAAGCACATCTTAGATTTGAGAGTTTGGAAGTCCTTAAGCAAAATTACTGAAATGCTGTTCCGCTAATAATCTGTGATTGAGTCAGTAGCCAGGAGATGTGAAAATTACATATATAAAGAGCATTCCAAATTTACTGATGACTTAGTTTTAGTAAACCTAATTTTTTTTGAGAGACAAAACAACTCACACTTTCATTTATTGTGCACCAATCACCGCTGCGTGTAGGTGGAACTTCTGCTGCTTAGAGTCTGCTATGAACAGTAGCACTGGGGAGACCTTTCTGCTCCCCTTCGCCCCCCCTGCCTCTGATCCACCTGTTGTTATAAGCCATGGGGCAGAGGATATTTAATAATATCCTAGGAGGAGTTTGAGTCACGTGCATACTGAGCCAGTTCAGACCCTCTTAAGTGGTAAAAGTTAAACTTTTGTATTTTAGGCTGCATTTCTGCTTATGGGCCTCTTGTGTTTAAGAATTAGTAATAAATCAAAAGCCATTAAAGACTGAAATTCTCAGTGTGAACTTTGAAGTAAATGGGTGTGAAAGTTGTGTACACATGCTCAGAGCTAGAGTTCGACCCTGAAATTTTATTCGTAGCAGAGGAAGAGTAATTCTATTAATTGTTAGACTAATTACAGGTTCATGACAGAAACTGCGATCAAGATGATTATAGTTGTCTAACGTTGAGTGCTTTGAGAAGAAGCATTACTTGGAGAAACTCAGCATCGTTACAGCACTGAATTTCTGCTGCACTTTGTTTTAAGGTTCCTAGTATAAAAAGGGGATAAGGACGTTCAATTATGAGTTTAGCATATTTGACTTTGGTGATTAACAGAAAGTACCATGAGATATAACTACAGTTCTTTGCAGGTAGTTACAGGTTATCTGTCTGCCTGCGCTGTATGACTGATAAGTTTCTCTTAGGCATGCATTTCTCAATTTTGGAAATTATTTTGAGAGGTACTGTTATCTGAGATATTAGAAAGCTAATGAACAAACCAAGATTATGCCTTCCTTGGGCCTGGACGTGCCCTGGATGGGATAATATTACCAGAATTATTACTTTCGTTGCATCCTGCCTTTGCTCTCCAAACCAACGTGTAAGTAAGTAGCTTTTACGTCCGTGCAGCAGCAGTGCTTAGAAATCTGATTATCTAAATTTCTGTTGTTCTGAGTCATTGCCTTGGCCATTGTTAGATGATAGATTACTTCCCTTTTGTAACATTTGCTTTATCTAACTTCATAGATCTTTATACCTTTTATTTTTCTGATCTCCTTCCTGCACTGTTCATCTTACATTTAAGTTGTAAATTTAGTAGTGTGGTGATCACCATAACTCTTCACTCGCATATCTGAAGTCCTTATTCATTATGGATATAACTAAATAAATAGAGTCCATTCTGCCTTTAAGACTACAAGAAAAGAGATCTGTAATAATAAAGCCATTTTTTCTGCTGCATCATAGAAACAGAAGTGTTTCTTCCACCTAAAGTAAAAAGCCAAAGCTATTTATGTTCTTTTTTTTAATTATGCAATATACATTGAGCAGTACTTGACCTCCACTTTGCCACCTTCTCAGATTCCTGTGCATTTGCGGTGGACACGAGTCTTAAAGTCTTGGTTTAACTCTGAGGTGCTACTATTCAACTTTCATTTAACGCCTACTTTTTAAAGGTTATTTTTAAACACAGATTGGGGAGGATGGGAGGTGGGCAGAAGAAATGGAGAGGGGGGGGATTACCACTCAGTACTTTGGTAAAGCATTTTATTTCTTTTCCCTGTTCTTCAAAGCTTGTTCTGAGTCTTCCTGTTTCCCACCTATCAGTTTATTTTCCAGCTGATTTTTTTGGGTTCATGTATATATAGTTTTGTCATTTTTGTATGCATGTTAATTGTAATGCAGAGACCAATTTGTGCTTGTAAGCCTTTGATGCAGCTTAGAAGAGCCAAGTGAAGAGACAGGCTGAAAATTCATAGTTACGCACAGAGGAGCATACTACTGGATTACAAAGACTAAAATCATTAATCATCAACAGTAGCGAATGATAGCACTCTGGCATGGCATGCTGTGCTTCTGATTCTGAAATTTAAAATTACTTCTAGCCAGGAAAAGACAATAGTGCTTAATGACTCTTCTTGAGTGGTTACAGACAAATTTAAATAAACTGACAATTGTTTCTTGTCTCTTTTTAATTGAAAGCATCATATTTTGAGGTCTGAATATGGAAACGGAAAGAAGCTGAGGCACTAACACATATCTTGTGTATACAAGTTGTCTTTGTTACAAGAGTAAATGATTGTTCTGGTGCGTGTTGCACTCAGGGTGCTTCCCCGCCTCCATTCCCCTTGCCACCTAATACCCAAGGGCACCCGGGTGAAGCAAAGCCTTGGATTAGTATCTGGCCTCCGGAAAGATACAGCCCCTGCTGATTTTAACACTTAGTGGGTTTGGATGGTTATGTCAGGGAGAGCTTATTCCAGCCTTTGGTGTAAACTGATTAGCTTCTTTTTCACTCACTGAAATGCATTTATGTTTGGGTCCGTGTCCCCCCCCCCCATTTCACACTGCTCGGAGTAGCACAAATGAAAAACATCCAACTGCTGTCAGCCAGAAGCACGGCTGCTGAGGGGAATACTGTGTAGTTGTGCACAGTCTAGAAAAAAGAGCAGCAGCAAACTAGTGTATTCTTGCTGTAAGAGTTAGCAATTACGCAGCTTGTAGAGAAATACCTTTGAGAAATTGAGTCCTATTATTGCTCTGTCATTGACTCCAATATTGACATTGTTTATCTGTTGTTGTATTCGCAACTCTGGAATGTTTCTAAACACAGCCACCTTTGGGAGTTTTGAGCTCTGTGAAATGGATATTACTGTATAGTGTCTGGATATTAATATTTATATAGAAGTTTTGAATTGTTTCCAGCAGAAGGATGTAATTAAAATCTAACAAGACCCCAAGGGTACATTTATATATTTCAGTATAACTAGTCTGACAGTTTGTCACTGTGGAAGCGGGTGAACTTGCTTGTTGCTCCCCATTTCTTCTCTT
This sequence comes from Sagittarius serpentarius, assembly GCA_034782735.1. Classification (NCBI taxonomy): domain Eukaryota; kingdom Metazoa; phylum Chordata; class Aves; order Accipitriformes; family Sagittariidae; genus Sagittarius; species Sagittarius serpentarius. The sequence continues at coordinate 2,553,958 of JAVKLA010000053.1, read as the reverse complement.
AGTTCTTGCTCTTGCACTGGCTCTGTTTCTTGTCTGACAGCACAGAAGCTTGATTCCAGTTCTGTATAACGGCAGATTTTTTTTTTGTTAGTTTGTCCGCTTAGTTGGATTAGTGTGTTTGCTTGGTTTACTGTGCAGTTAGATCGATGGATGACAGAGCTGATCCAAGGGTGAGAGCGAGAGTGTGTGACCAAGAATGGGAGGGAGAAACGGGGAGCAGGATCTCCTATTTGGGTAGCAGCAGTCTGTTAGATCAGCTCAACCTTACTGTGTAATTATGTCCTGAGAGGTATGTCTCATTTCATTAAATGGAGTAAGTTAATACATGCTCAGTTTGGGACAGAGCAGCGTATTTTTTCTTGTGCAGTCAGAAGATATGTATCATATGCTGTATAGCATATAGAAGGAGTCTTAAACTTTATCATAAAATTATGGTCCCTTGTTAAGTCTGCTTGCCACCCTCTTGAGCCTGTTCATGTCTGAGTTCTGTACGTTATCCTTTATGGAGGCTGTAGCTGTGTGGATTTGGTCTCTAGGTGATATTGGGTAATTGTTCAGATAATCACGTGGTGGAGAGCGACATAAAAATCTGTCATGCACCATTTGATTACCCAGGATGCAGTATTTGTCTTGAATCTTGATGTTTCTCCTACTGTTTTTATGAGAAAAGAAGAAACATTGCACACAAGAAAAGAGTTGGGAAGGGCTGTTGTACAGTTATGCAGGAATCGGGAGCATCAAGTATGTTGCAAAACCCCTTTCTCTTGTAAAACTGTATTTAGATAACTGAAGCACTAGCTTCCTTTTTTCTTTAACTCAAGGTGTTTTAAGTGGGCTTTCAGTGGGCTTTTTAAATCATGGGGTATGGAAACTGGAACCTACTGCCTCCACAGAAGAGAGAATACCAAGAAGTGAGAAGCCAGGTCCACTGGCTCTTCATTTCTTCATACCACAGGGACAGGATAGCAGGACCCTGAAGATCTCTGTCATCTACTGGGTTCCTTCGCTGGGGACTTGTTCAGAGAGGTCTGTGAAGTGAAAAATGCAAGTGTATTGAGTGTTGGCAACTCATGTTTTGATTTGTTAGTGTTTTAAAATGTTTTATCTTGAAAATTTTTTAACTGTACGGACAGAGTAGTCAGTAAGGGTCTCCTGTTTTAAAGGTATTGGTCCTTGCTGATGTGATCTTTTTCTTTTTGAATGAATTAGCTAAAAACTTACTGGGTATTTTTCTTTAAAAAAACACAACTTGCATCAGCGATATGTTGCCCAGGGTTGCATTCAAATCTGAAAGAAATCTACTGAGTTGCAAAAAGGACAAGGGAGCATGGGATCACTACTAGAGGAAGTGAGGTAGCCTTTGAAAATGCTGTGCGTGGCACCTGAAAAATGCTGTGTGTAATCTACATAAATCAGCTTTTTGTCATGTTTATCATAGTTCCAATATCAATCAAGATTGAAGACTGCTTGTATGAGGCACATACATAGAATATGAAAGAAGAGATATTCCTTGCCTCAGGGGGAACATAAGGCAAGGAGCAATCTGTAATGTATAAAACAACTTGTGTGAGTATAGAAAAATATTAGTTCTGTAATTTCTTTGTTCATGCTTTACATCAGGAGGGACTACCTAAGCAAAGCAGGAGGCTGGATCAGTGTTGGGGGCTAACAGCCATTCAGTATACCTTCATGTTCAGAGGGAAATGAAGGAAAGCAATATGTAAGAACTGCTTTTTCTATCAGGCATAGTGTCCTCTCAAGCGATTTTTAGATTGTATTTTTTTCATTCTCATTTAAAAAAAAAAAAAAAGCAAACCCCACTTCTTCAGAGATGAGAGCTTTTTTATGGTGTTGGAATCTACTTCTCTTATTCCAGTTTTGTCAGCGTAGTGTTTTTGTTTGGTTTTGATGTACCTCATTCTGATCAGGTGTCCCAAAGTACGGTGTTTTGCTGTTAACCTTAATGCTTATTACAGATTTTTTCTTTCAACATGATGCGATATTCCTTATTAGTTTTTTGTTGTTTCTTGTTTTTTTCATGAACAACTTCACTTGAAACAGTTCTTAAGCAGTACCAGAGCTGACTGTTGAGAAAGGGTTGTGCTGAAGGCTTGGACTTACATGCATGGAAAGGTAACAGAAGTCAGCTGCCTTCCTAGAAGATAGTTCAGGCAAGACCTGCGGTGACTGAATCACCTAAAAGAGACAATATCCTTTCTCTGAAGAAGCATGTTACTTTTATTGCCTACAAGCTTACTGTCTGCAAGCTTGCAGTCTGTGATTGCAGCAGCTTGCTAGTTACGTGTTGAGAATACAGGATTGTTAAAGATGCTAGTGGACAAGAGTGTGCTAATAAAGGGATGCCAGCTACCTTAGTTTTGCAAAGTATGGAAGGATTATGTTGAATTTGCTTTGTGAGGGTTCCTGGGAGTTGTATTGAGCCTCTGAGAGGATCAATATGTTACTATCTGCCTCCCTGTAGTAACACGGGTTAGTTTGGAATAACAGTAACAATAAAAGTTCTGCCTTCCACTTTTACCATCTGCTTCTGGGTCTAATAAAGCCTTAAGCAAACTCATACGTAACAAAAAGAAGGCTTTACTTTCTTTACAGCTGCAGAACGGCTTGGGTGTGTACATATGGAAGATGGAGGGGTTCTCTTATCATAGAGGCTGTGCCTATATACCTTGTGTGCTAAGTGCTTGTTGTCATTTTTAAGATTAAGGCTGCTTGTATTTTGATGAGAAGCTCTTGCAATGAGTTGTAGCCTGAGAAAGAGTCTTGAAACTTGAGGATTGGGGAAAAGGGGGAGGAAGGGAGGGGAAATACTTTCTGAACATTGCAATGTCCAGAAGGCTACATTTGCTAAATGCTACGATTTATCAGGATAATGATGATTTCCTGCTTGGAGGTTAGAAAGTTGTGATGAAAAATCTATATTATGGTAAAGATTTTAACAAAATCTATGGAGTTGAAAATAAATTTAATAACACTTTGATGAAACTGGCAATAAATGATGAGAATTTCCATGTGTTTATGCTGATGAGAATCATTATCATCATACCTGGAAGGAGCATCTTACTGTGTGAAATCCTAGAGAAGGAAGGGAGGAAAGGGAAGTGGAAGTTTGGGAAAGGGAGTATTGGTAAAGGTGTATTTCTCTAAATTCTCCTTTAGAAAGCTATATGCCACATAGATGATGATACTAGCTGGAGAATGTCCTCTCCCACTGCTGTCAGACTTACGTATCTCAGATAGAGAGCATCAGGTTTTGTACAGTTGTCCTCTTCATGGTCCTCTATAGGGCAGCCTTTCTACCACACGCTAATGCAGGGTATCGCTGCTGCCTGTTTCTCACTTGGTACAGGTTTCTAGCTATTCAGCTGCATCAGATGTTCACGGCAGCTCTGCATTCAACAAAACCACCTCTTCAGCTTCACGTCTTGTTCTGCGTCTCCTCCCCGTCATACAATAACCATTTATCTTCCAGTATTTGGTGTGCCAGGACATGCTAGCAAAGTAGGAACCTGACATGGTTTCAGTGGGATTTTTATTGTATCCAGGCAATGACCGTTCTTTGTAGTCTACTCCAAGTTCTGCATGGGGTCTGGCGCAGTGAGTATGGTGCCATCCCTGATGGCTCCCCTGGAGAGAATTCAAATTCAGCACCTTGTGATACACGTAAAATCATCTGTTACTGTTTGTGATATGTTTATAACTCTCAACTCTCCTTTGCTTTATGTGGCATAGGATTGCATGCTCTATAGGAAGGCATAAAACCAACTCCCCTGGGGCAAAGGCAAGCTTTTGTTCTACCTTGATCATTCAGGTTCAGGAAACTGCTTGATCACATTGTAACTTTGTGAGAGGTTAATAATTAAACTGTGGCTGAATTTAATTTATGTCCCCTTGCTTTGCGAAGGAGGTTAATTTCATGTAAAAACATTTTCATAATGTATTCTGTTATTCTTTTAATTTTGAGAGCTAAACTAATGATTACAGTGTGAATTTTGTTACTAGAGCATCTTGCCCGTTCAGTTAGCCAGACATGTATCTTGGGCTTCCTTTCTAGTTATGAGAATTGGAAATGGCAAGAGAATTGAATCCCTTCTCCTAAAGCAAGGTTTTCATAATTACCTCTATTAGCAAATCTGATTTAATTTGTTGTTGTTAGCCTTTTATTAATGGAAGCATAGGTAATGCTTCTTTACATCTGCCTTAAAGAGACTTAGCAGCAGCTTTGGGAAGAGATTTACAGGGCTTAGCTATGGTAAATAGATGAGGGAGAATGTAATATGGCATAGACTGGGGTAAAAAACAGTCTTAGGAAAGATGGCAGCCAGGCTAGCATGAGAGAATGGTATTGGCGTTGTTGAGGAGTTGTCCTGCATTTGCATTCTCTTCTTTAAGATTAAAAACAAGAAGTTATTTTTAATAGAATTTTAAGCTTTTCAATATGTGATGTGTCTATGTAATGAATAGTAGTTTCATTGTCTTGAAAATTTTAGACTTCATTTTGTCTTAATAGGATTTTTCTGTTATTTTCTTCAGTGTTGTCTTTCACGACTAAGAAAATGTCCAAATAAACACTGCATTATATAGCAGGCATAAACAAGATCTCTCAGGCAGTAGATGGCTGAGGCACAGCTTTGGGTCTGAGTATAATGCCAGGTGTTACACTGCTTCTACTAGATATCAGACTTCACAAATTTAAAGCGAAAAGGCACATTTTACCTATGTATAAATCTAATTGTCAGTTATTGGTGAGAGCTGGGGCTGGTGAAGTTGGCATTTGTGGCTTTTGGAAGTTTACAGGTAGGCCCTTTGGAGACCTTTTTATTTTTTTGGTAAGTTGGAAACTTCTGCTGACAACACCAAGAAGCTGAGCCTGCAATTTAAAAAAAACAAAACAAACCCCAAAAAACTCAAAAAAACAACCAAACAAGAAAACCCAATGCAAAAAACACCCCACCTGCCTAACTGTCCCAGTGTCAGTCTAGTGAAATGAGTTCTAGTGCCTGTCTGAGCTGATAGAAGTCTTGGCCAACTTGGGCCTACATCTTTAAGAGCAGAGATTATGGTGGTATGCCATATGCTGTTGGCCAAATTATTTTGTTCTTAGTCAAACAAGTGAGAGCAATCACTTCTTAAATCGTTGTCTATATTCACCTCACTATAAATGTTCCCTTTATAGAAATTACTGTTGGAGAAGCAGTCTGTGTTGGGTCGGCAAATGGTGTCCATGTTATATTTAGGCAGCCATCCAGCAGAAAATTATACGTGGGGTATATAAATATACCACAGGAACTCAAAAAAGCCAAGATATTACAGAATTGATGACAACTGAAAGCTTAAAAAAAATAAAACTTTCTTGATCACTTGTGAAGAGGGAGAAATTCTCAGTACTCCTCTTGCTCTTATTCTCGTCACTGAAAGAAATACTGGGATGTTATTATGCAGGCTGCTTGTGAAGGAACTAGCTAGTGAAGACAAATTAGTAGAAGACATTTTCTTTATATGGTATTTCCAGCTTTTCGTGACTGAGGGCTGTTTTGTGGGTTACCCGAAATAAGTAAGTAAAAATAAAAGTATTTGCTTGGCTTTCTGTTACTTTTTAGCTGCACTGATAATTTGTTGATAATGTGTTTTATGTTTGGTTTAGACATGTAGGAGAGATTGGTAATCAGTGGTGTATATATTTAAAAATAACTGGTGACTTATGGAAGTGCTGTGAACTTTAATAATCTGGTTTTGTTATCTTAGTCAGATTTTCCTCTAGTAGTTCATAAAATGAAATAAACTTCAAGTTAAATGTGTGTTGAAGTTGTTCATTTTTTCCACTTTGTTCTACTGAAGTTTCTCTGGAGCCTGCACACAAAACAGAACAGCAGTTTGACTAGTACATTCATATTTAACCAATGGAAATACAAAGTCACTAACCTGCATATTTAACCTACAGATGAGTGACAGAAAAAAATAGTGACATGCAACATTGAGACCTAAATGAAGTAAAATATGCATATTATGGGAAGTGTCTTAGTTACTTGTTCCAGAATTTTATATGCCATAGTGTTACAAACATTCAAGTACTTAGTTTATTGCAGAATTAATTCATTCATGTCTTTTCTCTGCTACAGGGACTCATTATACAATGACAAATGGAGGAAGTATCAACAGTTCAACACATTTACTGGATCTTCTGGATGAACCGATTCCTGGAGTAGGGACATACGATGACTTCCATACCATTGACTGGGTTCGAGAGAAGTGCAAAGACAGAGAAAGGCATAGACGGGTACTTGAGATAAATAACAATACTTGGAAAATATTTTTTTGTTGGAATTAAGGTCTGATCTAGTAACACATACAAATATGTGCATACTTTAAATTTGTAAGTAGTTACATCAGCTAGAACTACTTGAATGTTATTTAAAAAGCACTGTTTTGTTGATACCTGCGGTCCTGCAACAATATTATAACTTGGAAAGGCAACAGCGATTTAATAGAGTGGGAATAGTTCCCCGTCACCCAAATGACATTTTTACAGTACTGCCTGTTTTGCATGCTAGTATATTTAAGGCTATTTCCCAGTGTAGATGCATTTGTAATAGTACAATAGTATTTGTGGTAGTACTTGTACAGAAAAGTGAGCACTGATGTATACTGCTTTTATATTGACAGAAGTGTATCTGTGCTACTGCTATCTAGTGCTGCGGTTGTTTGGAGTACGGGAAGTGAAAATTCTTGCATCTAAGAGACTTAATCAGTGTATATATGCTTAACCAAAAAGTAGTCTCAATATGTGTGGTAAATGTCCTTTATACTCTCCCATCGCAGAACTTGCTTTTTTCCTCTTCTCTATGGTTTCTTGAGAAGATCTTCAAAGTTCAGGCCATTCATCTTTACCACTGTGCTCTGCAACCAGTTCTTTCATGAAGTGGGCTCAAGTTGTATTAGTCAGTAACATGCTAGATACTGTCATTCATGTAATAGACTTGTTTAATAGCATTTTAGGAGGAAATATGCTATTTAGAGCCTTATTGCCAAACTTTTGGGATGCTTACATTAATTAATTTCAAAAATAGAACAGACTTGGAGATGTGATTTCTCCTAAAATATTTTTAACTGATCAAAATGAATAGTTAAAAATGAATTGTAATAGTACGGAGGGGTCAGGGGAGAGGTTCCTTCATTTACAACACTGTAGCATTATTTTGCTTTCTTTGGAAACACCGTTTTTCTGGAAGCAACTGTAGGATGCATATGCTGATTTACTTTGACATGGTTAAAAAACCAAACTTACACTTAAAACATCCACAACTGCACTACATAGTGCTTTTTTAAGGAAAAGAGATCCTCGGACAATAGATCTGAGAACATGTACCTTGTTTGAATGCTTTTAATGAAAAGTGAGAAGGTGTTTTCCATGTAATACTTTATTTCATAATTTGATGTCTAAGCAGCATCTTTACTCTGCAGATGTGTAGGTTAGTGTCTAGTGGATATACCACTGGATAGAATGCTGGGCCTGACGAAATCTTGGCAAGGCAGATCACACCTGGATATAGGTTATCTAGGGTGAAGTCTCACAGCTGTTACTTGGTTTAATGTCTCAGACCAGAAAAGTCAGACAAGACAGTTCACAGTTTATAGTCACAGAACTACCGTGAAATTTATAAATAAGTCCTGAATGATAGGAGACTGTCTGGCTATGTAATCAAAGATGTAGAAAGAAGAAGGAATGAGTACTAGTTCGTGGTGGTTTTGAAAGAGATGCTGCTGTAAAAACAACTTTTTTATTAAATAAAAATTGAGAATCTCACAAAAATAGAGGAAACTATACAATATATTGTAATTTGCTTTAGATGTGGTATTTTTTTCTAGATTTCCTTGTCTAGCACTGTGCTTTCTTGGTTTGGTTGTTTTGTTGTTGTTTTTTTGGGTGTTTTCGGGTTTCTTTTTGCTATTTGTTGCATGTACTTTCTTGCTTCTTTTACAGTATGAAAAAATCATAAGAATAGGATCCAATTACATAATGAAGGTTTAATCATAAAACAAGTTATGCACAAATTTCAGCTAAGTGCACAAAGTAAAGTAAATAAGACTAAAATAAGAATTACTGTTTTTTCAGTACAATAACTTTAGATGTCATTAGTAACAGTTGTCTAGAATATTATAGGGTAGTTACCCAGTTTTTAGTTTGTTTTATTTTTATGTGGTTTGTGTTCTGAAGATAAAAGAAAGATGTTTATATTTGAAATGGAAGTATAGGAATTTGAATTGTATGGAATAGCTTATTAGTAATACACTAACAGTTTATTTGAGGTTCAACAGAAAATAATTTAAGATTTAGGAGAGAAATAGTTTTACATGTTTTAGATGTGTATCATAGAAAGTATTCATTTATCCTAATAATGCATTTCCTGGGGTTTAGTTCTTTAAATTAAGCAAATTTACTTTCCTCTGTCAGTTGTTTGATGTCTGAATAACCAAGCTGATTTATCTATGTGAAGCACCAAATACAAAGAGAATGCTTGTAGTTTAAAGAGAGGATGTATTTGCCTGCAGCTTGCATCATGCAGTTTGTATGTCATACTTAATTTTTTTCTCCTATTCATGTTGCAGAAACACATACAAGTATACATGACGATTTCTCTTTGCAGATTAACAGCAAAAAGAAAGAATCGGCATGGGAGATGACAAAAAGTTTGTACGATGCATGGTCAGGATGGCTAGTAGTCACACTAACTGGTTTGGCATCAGGTAAATTAAAGAACAGAGGACTTCTTTCTTACATTTGTCAGCAAGTCTAGTTACTGTGCTTTTCATTTGTGTGTTTTCCACCAACCTGGATAAGAGCTGGTTCAGACTACTGCCTTAATTCCATGAGGGAAGGAAAAGGTTGACTATCTTGATTTACAGGCTTCAGTGTTTTGAGGGGGGGGTTTACTAATCAAATGGAAAACAAAATCCTCACTGAATTTAGTGAGAGTTTCTCAGAGTTATTGAACTTCCACCTACTAAACTATGAACGTTCTTTAATCCTATGAATGAGATGGGGAAAACACCAATCTGTTAAATTTTGCTTTTTTTCCTGTAGGATTTCTTGTGAAAGTGTATTAATTGATTGTGCTAGATGTTTTTTCTGCTACGAATTTATTTTGGTTTGTTTGGTTTTTCTTCTGTGTCGTGGTTTAACCCCAGCCACGAACTAAGCACCACGCAGCCACTCACTCACTTCCCTCCCACCCCCCTCAGTGGGATGGGGGAGAGAATCGGGGGGGGGGGGGGGGGGGGGG
>JAVKLA010000053.1:2515721-2544559 GCA_034782735.1 Sagittarius serpentarius | reverse complement strand
CTGTGCCCCTCCAGCCTTCTTGCTGGCTGGGCAGGAGAAGCTGAAAAGTCCTTGACTTAGTCTAAACATGACTGAGCTACAACTGAAACCGTCAGGGTGTTATCAACATTCTTCTCATACTAACCCCAAAACACAGCGCTGTACCAGCTCCTAGGAAGACAATTAACTCTATCCCAGCTGAAACCAGGACAGTCTGCTAGGAGCTTTACTGAACCCATTAGCTTATTCCATATGGACCAAAAAGTAGCTCTGGTATATGTGTAGTTTAGGTAAACACACTTCCTTGTAAAGCACGTGTTTATATGTGAGCAAAGTCTAGCTGTATGTTTGTGTCATACCTTTCTAGAGGTTGTTACACAGAAAACATTAGCTTTAACAGGTAGAGTTTGTTGGGCTCTACTTCAACTCTTCTCTTTTCTTTTCAGTGAATTTTAGGATGAGTTTTGCAGCTAAAATCATCTGATAGTTTGTGGCCCCACTGTTATGCAGTGCTGCTTTCTATCAGCATAATTTGGAGTGACCAAAATTTGCAGGAGTGAGAAGTCACAAACTTTGTGCCCTGTTTTTCCACAAAAGTATTTCAAACAGAGATCTTAGATTAAATGCCAGGAAAATTGGATCAGTTGCAGAGTATGGCCATGCCTGTTAAAAAGGCATGGTAACTGTATAATTACTACTTAGTCACTTTCACGAATCACATATAAATTAATATATATGCAAAGTTTGTAGCATGTTCATATACCTGTGAATGTACAAACTGGGAGTGTATAATTACTGGAAATTGCTTGTGATAACGTGGGTGGGAATGTGCAGTGTTGTGTTTCCACCCCCCAAGCTGCTATGTATGTTAAAAAATTGCTCTGTGATGTTTCTGCGCACCAAAGAGAGCAAATCTTGGCTGTGAACATTCCTAGATTTTCCAATTTCAATTGCTTTCCGTTTTATGTGTCTAGTGAATCTTAAATGGTACAACCTTGATTTCAGTTATGGGGAGATGTTATGTTTATATATTTTAATTAATTGGGTTGAAATTTTGTTCTGCTGAAATACTGCCTTTGACTTTGGCCCAGGATCTCAAACTGAGGGTCTGTCAAGATTAGTAAATATAAACTAGTAAGTCGGAAGTAATTCTCTACTACCAGCTTAAAGCAGGAAATTGTGGCTGTCTCTAGACAGCTGTTTCTAGTAGTGACTAATACCTTAAAAATAGTAAATTATAACTAATTAACAGTTGTACATGCTCACAAAAATACTGACTTTAGAAGAAGCTTTTCAGTATACTGCTACCATGAAAAAGTAATTTCCTTTTGTAAAATAAAGGGTTTTTTTAAATTATTTTTTAAATCCTTTGAAGCAATTTCCTAAGTAATGCCTATTTTTGAGGACTCTTCAGCAAGTTTTCTGCATGTAGTTACAACACAGAATCCACCTTAAGCTTTGACTTTGTGAACTGCTTAGTGTCTATGCTGTTTGTTACCTGCAGTAGGAATTTTAGATGCTCACCATGTTACAGAATGAAGTCATGTATATGGATCATGAGTGTCATCAGGGTTTATTTGGTGTTTTATTTATGTTGTTCTAAAACTGTTGTTGGCAAGGTACGAATTATTTTCTCCAAATACACTGTTCTGTACAAAACATAGTAGAATAGTTCATGCGTTCTCTGAGGCATGGCAAGGTAGTTTTGTCAGACATTCTATTGTCTTTTTCATCACAAAAATGCATCAGTCCTCTTTTGATTCTTAACTCCTTAGTTTCAGTGAACTGTTGAACAGCGGCATAGGAAAAAAAAAAAGAAAAAAAAGAGATACATTTAACTTGGGAAATATACAAGGTACTAGATTCTTCAGCAAATACTGATCTTAACCATATTGCAAATAGGATATATTCCTGGAAATGAGTAATATTTGAAATGTCTATTTCTTTAGGTTTTCTGTGATTTCAATTTATGTTAATTAATACCAGCACATTTCTTCATTTTAGCTGTGTGTGTTATTCCTGTTTACCAGAATATTAATACAAAACTGTTTCTATAACAGGGGCATTGGCAGGATTAATTGACATTGCTGCTGACTGGATGACTGACTTAAAGGAAGGCATTTGCCTTAGTGCTTTGTGGTTTAACCATGAACAGTGTTGTTGGGGTTCAAATGAGACCACGTTTGAAGAAAGAGATAAATGTCCGCAGTGGAAAACATGGGCAGAACTAATAATTGGGCAAGCAGAAGTAAGTATATACCCATTCTTTGATGGTCAGCTTGACTGAACATGGAAAGAAAATAATGGTTTTAAGGTTAGGGTACTAAGCATGGATTTGGGTTGTACCGTCTGCTCCATTTTTCAACATTTGAATTGATTAATACGTTATAGTGTAATAAATGTGCATTTCATGCACTGCAAGTGGGCTTGGAATGTTGCAGGTGTAAGGAAGTTATGAGAGTATAGAACTGTTAATAACACAAGAATTTTTGTTCTTGGTCATAGCTAAGCATAAAAACATCATAGAATCATAGAATGGTTTGGGTTGGAAGGGACCTTAAAGATCATCTTGTTCCAACCCCCCTGCCATGGGCAAGGACACCTTCCACTAGATGAGGTTGCTTAAAGCCCCATCCAGCTGGGCCTGGAACACCTCCAGGGATGGGGCATCCACAACTTCTCTGGGCAACCTGTTCCAGTGCCTCACCACCCTCACAGTAAAGGATTTCTTCCTTATATTGAATCTAAAGCTACCCTCTTTCAGTTTAAAGCCATTACCCCTTGCCCCATCACTACATGCCCTTGTAAGAAGTCCTTCTCCAGCTTTCTTGTAGGCCCCGTTTATGTACCGGAAGGCTGCTATAAAGTCTCCCTGGAGCCTTCTCTCCTCCAGGCTAAACAGTCCCAACTCTCTCAGCCTGTCTTCATAAGAGAGGTGCTCCTTGATCATCTTCATGGCCCTCCTCTGGACTTGCTCCAACAGGTCCCTGTCCTTCTTATGTTGGGGGCCCCAGCACTCCAGGTGGGGTCTCAACGAGAGCGGAGTAGAGGGGGAGAATCACCTCCCTCGACCTGCTGGTCACGCTTCTCTTGATGCGGCCCAGGATACAGTTGGCTTTCTGGGCTGTGAGCGCACATTGCTGGCTCATAATCTGTCCTTCTCTGCAGGGCTGCTTTCAATCCACTCATCGCCTAGCCTGTATTTGTGCTGTTTTAGTTGTTCATAAAAATGAAATTTGTGGTGTTCTCTGATAACTAAGAATAGGTTGGGGTTTTTTTTCCTACCATGAAATTTTTTAAATAAGGAAGATTTACTCAGTATTCAGTAGATTTTAGCAGCTAATAGCTATTAAAAAAAATACCTGTGCTATGTTTATCTTTTTCTTCTTAACACGAAGTGTTAGAACACTTTCTACCTCGTATAACCCGGTCTTTGGTCATGTGCAGGTATCATGACTTCATGCTTTTCAAACAAAACTATCTTTCTTGGTTTGGTATAAGTAGTGATTTTGCTCCTATATCACATTTATATTCTGACTTTTTTTTTGGTTTTGTTTTTGCTTTTAGGGTCCAGGTTCATACATAATGAACTACATAATGTACATTTTCTGGGCTTTGAGCTTTGCCTTCTTAGCCGTTTCTCTGGTGAAGGTATTTGCTCCCTATGCCTGTGGCTCAGGGATACCTGAGGTGAGGTCTAACTAATATATACATTATAGACGTTTCATATTAATGTGAAAGTTGCTGCTGCCTTACAGGGCTGGGGGAAGGCAAGAGGGGTGCCTTGAGACTTTGAAATACATTAATAGAAGTATTCAAACTGAAATAATGTAATTGTGCCAATTGTCTGAGAAAAATAACCCCAAATTTCAGAGAATCTCCTGAGTTTGTAGATTTTGCTGTATGCTTCTGGCTGGACTACTTTTTAAGGAAGCGTTTAGCTTGAGAGAGCAGACTTCTGAAGAGTGATTTCCAAACCCTCCCCCAATCCCCACCCTCTTTACGGTGATAACAGAGCAGTGGTTCATTGACAGAATATGGGTCCTTTGATACAGCAATTGATCTTTTGTTGCATTGGCTTTAATTGCCTTAACTAGCACAAACCATCAGACAATCACAAAGTAAAATGTGTAATATCCTCAAAAACTCGTTTTTTACAATTGCTGTCTACTACTACACAGAATGGGAGGGAAAAACCCAAAGTCAAAGTCTGGTCAGTCTCACTTCTCCAGTCATTCTGTAAATATTTCTTTATGTATGTGTATTGTAGAAGTTGACAGGCAAATCCTGGCTCTGAATAACCCTGGAGTAGTTCTGTGCCATTATTCCAGAAGAGATTTCATCCTGAATTGGTTTCCAAATTTAGCTAACCTTTACTTTCTAGACACAGCTGCCCAGGGTTTTGTGTACATCCTTTTTATAGATGTGTTGTCCTTTTCTATATTATTTCCTATATATGGGCATATTTTCCAGGCTAATAATATGACACTGTTAGGCAAAGTAACGCCTTAGGCAAGCGGCGCATCTTTTCTAGTGGAAAAAGGCACGACCTTTTCCATCTTTGTCAGTGAATCTACTGGTAGGTTTTTGTGTAGAGAAGGCAAAACATGAAGAGAAAACAAGAGAGGAGTAAAATTGGTGCAAATGTGATATTGCTGCAATAAGTGACCTTGAGTATAGTTTTTGCAGGTTTATTTTTCCTTCAGGAGTTTTCTGACTTTCACTTGATAATTTATATCATAAACCTATGAAAGCAGTCTTAGAAGCTACTACAGATTAATTTTCTACTAAATGTAATTGTTAAGGTTGTTGTGTGTTACTGTCCAGTGGTTTAGAGTAAGCTGCAAATGGAAAGCCTCTGGCAACCAAACGGACTCACTGTAGCAATATGAACAGTACACGTTTTAAAGTGTGATAAAGTTAGTCATTTGAAAAGGCTATTTTTTTTAAGTTATGCAGCTAAAATGATAAAATTAATTATTTTCTGAAGAAAGCACAATACAATAACATATTTTCTCTTTCTTCCAGATAAAAACTATTTTGAGTGGCTTCATCATCAGAGGTTACTTGGGGAAGTGGACTTTGATGATAAAAACAATTACTTTAGTCTTGGCTGTCGCATCAGGTTTGAGTTTAGGAAAAGAGGGTCCCTTGGTACATGTTGCCTGCTGCTGCGGGAATATTTTTTCCTACCTCTTTCCAAAGTACAGCACAAATGAAGCTAAAAAAAGAGAGGTAAGTTCTTGTAAAAGCATTTCTAGGATGTATTGAATATCCATGCATTTTCACTGATTTGTTTAAAAGACAATATTTGTTCTCTCGGACAGTGTTTAGGCTTGGATTATCAATAGTTATTTACTGTGTTAAGAACAATGTATTATCCCTAGCATTCTCCAACGCAAATTGTTTCCATGTCAGAGTAAGCTTGCGTTTCTCCCACCTCAGAGGCCATTTGATTTTACTTAAATTCTTTCTGTTCTTGGTTCTACGTTTTGGTAGTTGATGAGTGTCTTCAGTTGTGAGGACATCAGAGGACTTTTGAACCCATGAACAAAGTATTCCTGGAAAAGGGCTGGTGACAACAATGTTTCTGCTCTTTCAGTTTGTTGTTGTTAGTGAGAGCATGGTGGGTTAGCCTTGGTGCCCACCAAGCTGCTCTCTTACCTCTCCTTCTCAGCAAGACAGCAGGAGAAAATAAGATTAAAAGGTCATAGGTCAAGATAAGGACAGGGAGATCACTCACCAGTTAGCATCACAGGCAAAACAGGCTATACTTGAGGAAGATTTATTGTCAATCAATAACAGAGTAGGATAGTGAGAAATAAAAACACAACTAAAACCACCTTGCCCCTTTTGTCCCTTCTTCCTAGGCTCAACTTCACCCCTGACTCTTCTATCCCAAAGCGGCACAAGGAGACTGGGAATGGGGGCTGCAGTCAGTCTGTAATGCTTTGTCTCTGCCGCTCCTTCCTCCTCATGCTCTTCCCCTTCTCCACGGGGTCCCACCCATGGGAGACAGTCCTTCACAAACTCCTTCAGCATGGATCCTTTCCACAGGGTGCAGTCCTTCAGGAAAGGACTACCCCAGCCTGGATCCCCCACAGGCTGCAGTTCCTGCCAGAAAATCTGCTCCTGCGTGGGCTCCTCTCCACAGGCCATGGCTCCTGCTAGGAGCCTGCTCTGGCGTGGGCTCTCCATGGGCTACAGCTTCCTTCAGGGCACATTCACGTGCTCCGGCGTGGAGTCCTCCACAGGCTGCAGTGTGGAGATCTGCTCTGCCATGGTCCTCCCTGGGCTGCAGGGGCACAGCCTGCCTCACTGTGGTCTTCCCCACGGGCTGCAGGGGAGTCTCTGCTCTGGTGCCTGGAGCACCTCCTCCCCCTCCTTCTTCACTGACCTGGTTGTCTGCAGGGGTGTTTCTCTCACATTTTTCTTGCCCTTCTCTCTCACAGCTGCTGTGCAGGTTTTTTTACCCTTCACAGAGGCACCATCAGCATCACTGACGGGCTCAGCTCTGGGCAGCAGCAGATCCATTTTGGAGCCGGCCGGAACTGGCTCTGTTGGACACAGGGGAAGCTTCTAGCAGTTTCTCACATAAGCCACCCTTGCAACCCCCCTTGCTATCAAAACCTTGTCACGTAAACCCAATAGAGAGAGCTATGCTAATGAAATCAGGTATAGTCATAAAAAGTAGCAAGTTTTAACATTCTTATTACTTCAATAAAATTTTCATATTGTAAAATAAAAAAGGGTGTCGTCCCAGCTGTGCTTCAGTTCTCAGGCTCAACTTCTATAGAAGGGGACTGCAGAAAATGGGAAATTTGGGTTCACTTGCTGTTTCACAGCTGTGTATTCTTAAATCATTCACCTTACCCATGGTTTAGCTGCTCATCTGCAAACAATATAATAATTCTTTGAGCTTCTCTGTGTATTCTTTCACAGGTGTGTAAAGGCTACTACCTGTGGGTCAGTGTTCTTGCAAGGCATTCATCCAATATTGTTATAATTAGCACACACTTTAACCATCCTCATATTGAACGTAATTCATCCATGATGCTGTAGCACCAGCTGCTGCTTCAGTTCCTCTTAATCTCTCCCTTAATCTCAGTTCACCTCAGATCTTTTTGCAAGTTTTTGCTTGGAGACTACTGAGTGCACATCTCCAGGACTTCTGTAAAAGCTATGTAGTCTGTCATTGATTTATGTACCTTGAATAATATTTGTGATTGGACTTCTCCGCCACGTACATGTAGAATAGAATAATTTCAGTTGGAAGGGACCTACGACAATCATCTAGTCCAACTGCCTGACCAATTCGGGACTAACCAAAAGTTAAAGCATGTTGCTAAGGGCGTTGTCCAAATGCCTCTCAAACACTGACAGGCTCGGGGCATCAACCACCTCTCTAGGAAGCCTGTTCCGGTGTTTGACCACACTCTTGGTAAAGAAATGCTTCTTAACGTCCAGTCTAAACCTCCCCTGATGCAGCTTTGTACCATTCCCACGCATTCTATCACTGGATACCAGGAAGAAGAGACCAGCACCTCCTTCTCCACGTCCCCTCCTCAGGAAGCTGTAGAGAGCAATGAGGTCACCCCTCAGCCTCCTTTTCTCCAAATTAGACAAGCCCAAAGTCCTCAGCTGCTCCTCACAGGACATGCCTTCCAGGCCTTTCACCAGCTCTGTTGCCCTCCTCTGGACGCATTCAAGGACCTTCACATCCTTCTTGAATTGTGGGGCCCAGAACTGCACACAGCACTCAAGGTGAGGCCAAACCAATGCTGAACACAGCGGGACGATCACCTCTCTTGACTGGCTGGTTATGCTGTGTTGGATGCACCCCAGGATGGGGTTTGCCCTCTTGGCTGCCAGGGCACACTGCTGACTCACATTGAGCCTGCTGCCGACCAGCACCCCCAGGGCCCTTTCTGCAGGGCTGATCTTCAGCCGCTGCTCTCCCCATTTTCACTTGTGGCCAGCGGTACTCTGTCCCAGGTGCAGAATCCAGCATTTCATCCCATTAATTATTGTCCAGTGCTCCAATCTGTCCAGATCCCTTTCCAAGGCCTCTTGTCCCTCAAGAGATTGAACAGCACCTCCCAGTTTGGTATCATCAGCGAACTTGCTAATGGTGCATTCAACTCCTGCATCCAGATCATTGCTAAATACATTGAACAGAACTGGCCTTAGAATTGAACCCTGAGGAATCCTGCTGGTGACTGGTCAGCAGCCAGATGTAGCCCCATTCACTACAGTCCTTTGAGCCTTTCAGCCAGTTCTTTACCCAACACACTGTGAACCTGTTCGTCCCACAGCTGGACAGCTTGTCCAGAAGGATGCTGTGAGGGACAGTATCAAAAGCCTTACTAAAATCCAGAAAAACTATATTTACTGCCTTCCTTTCATCCACTAGGCAGGTGACCTTATCATAGAAGGATATCAAATTAGTTAAATGGGACTTCCTTTTGTGAACCCATGTTGGCTGTGCCTGATGATTGCATTATTCTTTAAATGCCTTTCAATAGCACCCAGTATAATCTTCTCCATAATTTTTCCAGGAACTGAAGTTAGGCTGACAGGTTTGTAGTTCCCTGGGTTTTCCCTCACGCCCTTCTTGTAGACTGGAAGAACGCTGGCTAGCTTCCAGTCAGCGGGGACCTCCCCAGACTCCCAAGACCTTTGGTAGATGATTGAGAGGGGTACTGCCATAACATCTGCTCGCTCCTTCAGTACTCTGGGGTGAATCCCATCAGGCCTCATGGAGTTGTGAACATTCAGCTGATACAGCTGGTCCCGTACAATTTCAGTGTCTACAAATGGAAAGTCACTGTTCCCACTCTTGTGCTCCTCCAGCTCAGGGGACCAGGCAGCCCAAGGTCTATCAGTATTATTAAAGACTGAGGCAAAAAACAGATTGAATGCCTCCACTTTTTCCTTATCCCTACTGTCAGGTGAGTATCTTCCACAAGTATTGGTCCAGTGTTTTCTTTAGACCTCCTCTTGCTATTAACGTACTTAAAAAAGCCGTTCTTGTTATGCGACACAACACTAGCCAGTTTCAACTCTAACTGAGCTGTGGCCTTTCATGTCTTCTTCCTGCATATATGAACCACAGCTCTGTAATCTTCCTTTGAAGCCTGACCTTGCTTCCAGAGATCATACAATTTTTTTCCTCTTGAGCATCACAAGGAGTTCCCTCTTCAGCTAAGCTAGTCTTCTGCCCCGCTTGCTTGCCTTATGACACAGTGGAATTGCTGGCTCTAGCGCAGAGAAAGCTTACTACATTTTCTTGAAAATGAGCTATCAGCAGTTCCACACTGAAGCAGAGACTCCTTCGGATGCTTCGCTGGAGAGGCCTTGAGCAGCGTCCTTGGCTTTGTCATGGCTAGTACGTGGTCGGTGGCTGCTGTGGGCAGATCTTATGAGCATTGTGATGCACTTCCTTGATGCTTATCTGTTAGCAAGTGTGTGTGTCCTTGACAGAAACATAGAAGAAACTGATAACTATAATGAGATTCTAGTCTTCCTGTTTAAAGCATATCACAGACTGCAAAAACCCCCTCACCATTGTTCTTTTCCAGGTGTTGTCAGCTGCCTCAGCAGCAGGAGTGTCTGTAGCCTTTGGTGCCCCAATTGGTGGAGTCCTTTTCAGTCTGGAGGAGGTATGTCAAGAGATGGCACTGAAGGATAGATATTTTAAAAAAATCTCTTTTAGCATGAATAACCTCAGAGTCCTTTAAGCTATGGAATCCTTCCTAAGAAGGAAATGATTTTTGGACCCACATTTCGAAGTCAAGAGTCCTGTTAACAGCAAATTCCTAGAGATACTTTTTCTTCTCTCTGGACGAATATCAGCTTTGCTTTATTCTCAGTTATAGTTTGCTGGAGACGGGCTGAGTCAGTGAATAATTACAGTTTACATACCGATAGAGACACAGCAGTTTTTCACTCTAGGGTTGTATTCTAAAAAAAATAGAAAAAATCAGGCTCTTTTTTCATTTTGAAAGAGGCTTTAGATACCTATTGGACAGTTTTGTGAAGCAAGTTTTTAAACATTACTTTTCTTAAAGTTTCAGACACTAAACACAATTGAATATGTTAATTATTAAAAAGGCAAATATGCTATAAAACTGACCTCCAAGGCAACCAAACTCTCCTCTCCATGAAATGTTTTGTATTAAATTAGTTTTCATTAGTTGTTTTCAAAATACATAAGAATGTTTTTTAGATCATTAGCATTTTTAAAGAAAAATAAAAATCTAAAAATCTCTGCATTGAAAAAGGAAACAAAATATCTTTTTATGTATAATTTTACTTTATCATTAGGGGATTTTGGGGAGTTCCTTTGTTGCGAAAGAAGCCCCCCAAAAAGCTCAGAAGAAAACTCTTGAAATTCAAATCAGGCTATGTAGGGTTTAAGTATGGAACTACATGTTCTGTTCTGAGGATTTTTTTTTTAATGTTTTAATCATACTTCATAAAAATAACACATCTGCCAGAAACCTTTCAATCTAGATTGAATGGAAATGAAACAGTATTAGCAGGAAATCTGAGAGAGCAGCTAGTACACAGTCTGGTTCTTATGACTGCTAGAAAGAGATACTTCTAAACAGAGAAGCTTTTAAACATAAATTACTATACATTATTTCCTAACAGTGTTAAAACAGCAGTGGTTTCAATACAGCTTTAGTATTGACTTTAAAACTGATATAAGTATGAATTGTTGTAGAGCTTTTTAAAAATGTAGTATGTGCTGGAGTGCCAGTTCTCCAAGTGATGGCAATAACACTGATAATGTAAGAGTACTTTTTTTTTTTTTTTTTAGCATATACTATGTGAGCAGCAGTACTGTAACACGTGCATAAAACAGTCTTTCCAGTATTTTTAATTGAATCACTAATAACTCCTATGTATTGCCTTTTGCAGGTCAGTTACTATTTCCCACTGAAAACTTTATGGAGATCATTTTTTGCTGCTTTAGTAGCTGCATTTGTTTTAAGATCCATCAATCCTTTTGGTAATAGCCGCCTAGTTCTTTTTTATGTGGAATATCACACTCCTTGGTACCTTTTTGAACTGCTTCCTTTTATTCTTCTGGGAGTATTTGGTGGGCTCTGGGGAGCGTTTTTCATCCGAGCAAATATTGCATGGTGTCGTCGACGCAAATCTACGAAATTTGGGAAGTATCCTGTCCTGGAGGTTATTATTGTTGCAGCAATAACAGCTGTCATTGCATTTCCTAATCCATATACAAGGCTAAACACCAGTGAGCTCATTAAGGAGCTCTTCACAGACTGTGGGCCCTTAGAATCCTCCTCCCTCTGTGACTACAGAAACGATATGAATGCGAGCAAAATAGTAGATGATATTCCTGACCGTCCAGCAGGCACTGGAGTCTATTCAGCTATATGGCAGTTGTGTTTAGCACTCATATTTAAAATAATCATGACAGTCTTCACCTTTGGTATCAAGGTAAGTGTGAATGCAGTGGCTGTATCATGTGCTGTGATTACTTAATTATTGCCTTTCTCATTTTCCATCTCTCAAAGCTAGCAGCTTTGTTCATAGAATTTTTTTTCATGTGTAGTTCTTTTAAAAAAAGGTCTTTTTGCTGTTGATTAATAAGCAAGTCTCGTGGAAAACAGTATTAAGTTTAATTAAATTGAAGCTAGCCCTTTGTTCAGCTGAATAGAAACATGTGCTAAACTTAATAGGGAACTGTAACTTGTGTGGGTGGATAGCTGTTTGTATGGGCCTGATTCAGCAATAAGGATGATTCTAAAATTTCCAAGAGCTGAGTTCAGCTGAGTTCAAACATAACCACTCAGGTTCCCTAGTCCTGTTACATGGAAGAAGAAAGGACTGTACCTCTTGAACAACTTGGTAGTTTTTTGTTTTAATCCCCTCTCCTCATTTATCACATAAATGTAATTACTGCGGACTGTCAAAGGGAGCCAATGATGATTTCTTTCCTGAAATTTCCAGTATTGCATGTCATGACTAGAAAGCAGGCTTTGTTTATGTGACTGTGATGGGAATTTCTTCTCCATTACAAAGCAGCATAATATTTGTTTTTCCTGGTCATTTGGAGCTCTCTTCAGCTTGTCTCCAAGCTGTGGCTGTTCTCTGAATGACATATAACTGTCATGCCTTCATCGTTTTCTGACTTGTCAGGCCCCCTTCATGGTTTTTTGCAACTACATCATCATCAAACATGTCTCAACACAAATGCATTGTAGAATGTTCACTAAGCAGGATTTAAACTGGCTTTAACTTTCAGTCTACATTGCACGCATAAGAAAACACTTCTTTACTGTGAGGGTGGTTGAACACTGGAATAGGTTGTCCAGAGGACTTGTGGAGTCTCCAGCCTCAGAGATCCTCAAAGCCTGACTGGATGCAGTCCTGGGCAGCCTACTGTCGTGGACGCTGCTTGAGCAGAGGCAGACAATCTGGAGTGGTCACATCCAACCGCAACCATTCTGTCATTCTGCAACTTATAGAACAATATCATGTTGTGTTTCTCATGTGCCAGTATTTTAGAAGATGCTGCAGTCTGTTGAGGGTTTTTTCCGTATGTTGGTTGTTAGGCAAGAGAAATGCACTGTGTGTATTTTAAATGCTAGTCTTTCATAGGTCAAAATTTCAGGCATTATATTCTTTAATGTGACCACTCCAATCTGTTGAATTGTTTTGTATTCACTTACTGTATTTCACTTACATCTAGGGCTCTGCCCTTTTAAGCATTCTGACATTTTTTACCATTCATGTGTTTGCGTGCATCAGGCTCCTTCTCATGGGGTTGTCACCACAGGATCACACTTTGTGTGTTATAATTCGCTGGAGTACAGAATGGTAGAGCTTAGACTTCATTTGGTTTTAGTTAATTTTCTCAGAACTTCAGTATCTGCAATTTGGTGGAAATATTTTTGTGAACTTGTAAGAATATATTTATTACTGTGCCAATAGGCAAGGAGTCATGCTGCTGTCATTGATGGGACTGTGCTACACACATTTCTCTGAAGCTTTTCAAGCATACAGGTGCTTAGAATGACAGCCAGTATTTGCAGATCTGGAGAAGGGGACATCACTTAAACGTTAAGTTTGTTGGATTTAAAGCTTTTTTTCTGTGAAAGGAGGAGAAAATTCAAAATTTAAAAAAAAAAAAGACAGCTTTGTCTTTTAAATCATTATTAAGGATCCTCTGGGCTCTTCAGGTCTGTTCCTGGAGCTGTGTCTGTATGCAAACACACATCTCCCCCGCAGGAACTGTCTTCCTGTGAGGTAAGCGAAGCAACTTAGCTGCTGTCCGTGGAGCATGGTGATTCCTGCCACTCTTAACTGCCGTGAACAGGGATCACCAGGAAGCTGATACGGCAGTGGTTTGGGTTTTTTGTTCCTTTTTTTTTTTTTCTTCTTTCAGGTTTTTGTATGTATACTTTGCTGCTTATTATCAGTAGACTCGTTACTGTGTTGTCGTGGTTTAACCCCAGCCAGCAACTAAGCACCACACAGCCGTTCACTCACTTCCCCCTGCCCCCCCCGCAGTGGGATAGGGGAGAGACTGGGGGAAAAAAAAAAAAGTAAAACTTGTGGGATGAGATAAAGACAGTTTAGTAGGACAGAAAGGAAGAAAAATAATAATTATAACAACAATAATATAATAATAATTAAAATAAAATAAAGATTGGAATATACAAAACAAGCAATGCACAATGCAGTTGCTAATGCCTCACCGACTGATGCCCAGTTAGTTCCCGAGCAGCGATCTGCAGCCCCCAGGCCAACTCCCTCCAGTTTATATACTGGGCATGACGTCCCATGGTATGGAATACTCCTTTGGCCAGTTTGGGTCAGCTGTCCTGGCTGTGTCCCCTCCCAGCTTTCCTGTGCCCCTCCAGCCTTCTTGCTGGCTGGGCAGGAGAAGCTGAAAAGTCCTTGACTTAGTCTAAACATGACTGAGCTACAACTGAAACCGTCAGGGTGTTATCAACATTCTTCTCATACTAACCCCAAAACACAGCGCTGTACCAGCTCCTAGGAAGACAATTAACTCTATCCCAGCCAAAACCAGGACATGTCTAAATGCTGACAATCAAGAGTTCGGGTGGGATTACAGCTTTGCCTCAGAACCTGGCTGGTATGCAGCTGCACTACCAAAGTGGTGGAAAGTCGCACACATATCCCGATTCCTTGCTTGTCTCAAAGATGGTATATGTGCCACAGAACAAATCCTTTCCTCTGTAGTATAACTTGAATTAGGCTGGCATGCACTGGAGAAGAGAAAGCTGAGACAATGTAGAACCTAATTTTTTTCCCTCGCTCCTTCTCAGTGAAGGTTCCTTTCCACTTTGTGACTTGTGATTCAGAGGCTTATGCAAACGAATGCAGCTGTAAAATCATAATTACAGTTAAACTTGTAACTGTTACCCATGTGATGGAAAGAAGAGAAGGAGCTAGATGCATAAAAAAGTTATGTTAACAAAGGACCAGAAACAATTTGGATGTCATTTCCATGTGCTGACTGAATTTCTGTGGCATACTGCTGTAGCAGACTAGAATCTTGAGGCAGTTCAAAGATTTATTTAATTACTTTTATATCTGAAATGTTATTTTTTCAGGGTCCTGTTGAACTGTTCACCAAGAAAGAATTTCACTCAGGAAAAAAATAGTATTTTAGCAGTTAGAAAGGGGTTTAGATGCATGATTAATTGTGGGAAATATCAGTAGTGGTATAAATGCACAATTTGGATATTACACTAAAATGACAGCATTAAGTAGTTACTGCTATCAACACTGAATTATTAGGTAATTCAGGATGGGAATGAAGGATTATTAAACTTTTTCCCCAAAACCTATGCTGCTGGCTTTCAAACACGAAGTTTGCTATGTTTGTTTGTCCTTGGTTTGTGTGTTAGAAATCATCTTTACAAACATAAACATTGCCAAAATAACAACAATAACAACAATGCAAGTAGATTCTGAATTACAGTTCTGCACCTGCTGTTGGATTCCATGGCAAGACTGATAGTTTGGAATTGCATAATATTTAAATTTCACAGCTGTACAGTGGAAAATAATTATGTCCTGTTACACCAGGAGTGCAAGTTTTGTAATGAAGTTGTTTTGAAAAGATGGATTCAGGTGCATTTAGACAAAAAGTAAAAATTCTACTACTTATTTGTAGTCAGATCTGTACCTCAGGCATGGTAGAAAATACTTTTATACTAACAACTGCTGTGAGGAGAGGCAGCGAGCATTTCCAGTTTAATGAGACTTTTAGACACCAGTATGTTTTTTGGAAAGATTAGCTTCCTAAGGAGAATACTGCAGAATACTGCAGTACAGTAAGCAAAGCCTCATTTTAAAATCATCCATTTAGTTGGCCTTCTAAGTTATAACAGTGTTAGGAAGCAGTTTGGGAAGGCAGTCCTATGTGCAAAGTTTGTTTAGTAAGTGAATGTTGACTCAGAAGAACACAAATTAGTAAGGGAGATGGGAAATTGCAAGGAAGACTTTTCAGAACTGGTAGCCCAGCTCAGACTGGACACATATGGTAAGAATTGTGCTGTCAGCACTGAGAGCCTAGCTTGTGGTCCTGTATTGGTGATAGATTTGCTCTTAAATACAGGAAAATGTAAACAAATGTGCCCATAAAATAGATTCAGCTATAACCATGTTGATCAGAGGTATCAATAGCACTGTGTTAAGTTTTACTAACCTTGCGAGGTGAATTTACATGGTTTTAACCTGACAGTTTGAGCATTTGCTTCTCTTTTGGCCAAAAAAAAATTAAAAAAAAATTGTAAAACAAGGTACGTTCAGGTACGTTCCCATCAGCATGACAGCAGTTCTTATGTTTTTGTTGCAGGTTCCATCTGGGTTGTTCATACCTAGTATGGCAATTGGAGCAATAGCAGGAAGGATTGTAGGAATTGCAGTGGAGCAGCTGGCTTACTACCATCATGACTGGTTCATTTTCAAGGAGTGGTGTGAAGTTGGAGCTGACTGTATTACGCCTGGTCTTTATGCCATGGTTGGTGCTGCTGCGTGCTTAGGTAAATAAAATATAACAAAGCAAATAAGTATCTGACTTCTTGTATGTTGCCAAAATAATGATTTAAAAATGAAAATGGATACGAATGTGTGCCATTTTGGAACACCTTTTTATGTGGGCTTCTCTCTCTTCAGAATAATACATTCACACCTCTACATGAGACCATCAGATCCTTGTGATCTGAGGAATAACATATGAAATTCAAATTAATGAGAAGTAGAAGAATTTAAATAGCAGTGTTTGCTTTCTCTTTTTGGTATCAAGAGGTGTCATTACTCTATCAGTCAGAAAAAGCAGGTCCTTGAAATGCATGAAGCAGAGGATTTGCAGAGTCAAGTACTGTTGAAATTATTACAAGGAGGTGATGTGATCAGCTGCCACGTCTACATGAATTGCAAAAAATGTTCTTGAAATTCATAATCCAAAAAAAAACCTTTCAGAAGTAGTTAATGATTTGGGGAGTACAGCTTGAGGTATTTTTAACAAGTCTGATGTACAAACTGTTGAAAATCAGCTTCATGGAAAGAGGCTTAAGTTGGGCACCTAAATGAAGAGAAGTTTTTTGAAGGCCTTGTCTTGTCCTAACTTGCAACTTTGTTACCTTAGAAATTAAACTTAAAAGCTATTAGTACAGATTCTGCAAAAAGCAGACCTTTTCCTTAAGGAAAAGTGCATTTGAGTGATCAAATAAACTAGTGGTACAAATTTAGTTTTTGGAGAGGTGGTTTAGTTTTTTAATAGTTTGACTTGAATCACTTTTGAATGTATTGAAAGAAAGATCATATTCTGCTATTGAGTGAAGATATGGCATCAGAAACCTTGGCAGAAAAAAACATCTTGAATACTAACAGAAGAGAAATATAATCCCTGTCTTTTCCCATTGTCCAAGAGATTTCTTTTCATCAGCTCAGAATTCTCTTTAGCTTTTATGATTCAGCAACAGCATTAAATTCCTAATCCTTTGGACAACATAGCTGTTGAACCGCTACCTGTGACTTCCCTGCATTAGTTCCATTCGTTTTCCGAATCCTTATCTTACTGGATTTCCTTGCATTTCACAGTATTTTTAACCTAGGTGTGGTATGGAGAAATACATATTTCTGTACTTGGTTTACATGAAGTAACAGCATGTATTTTTCAAATCCTTTTATTTTCTCACTTTTTAGGAATTTTCCATGTAGCTTTTTTTTTTTTTTTTTTACTTCTAGAAGTTTTGTATTTTTTCTGTCTGCTTCTGTTTGTATTAGGCAGAGTGATGTTTGTCAGATCATCTTTAATGGCGAAGTTATGTTTGTAGTTCTCAACAGGAAGGCAGGACATTCTAAATTCATTATTATCTGATACTAGAACGTTACTGGCTACCATTTTTCTTGCAGGTGGTGTGACACGGATGACTGTGTCCCTGGTAGTTATTGTCTTTGAGCTAACCGGAGGGCTGGAATATATTGTGCCCTTAATGGCTGCAGTCATGACCAGTAAGTGGGTAGGAGATGCCTTTGGTAGGGAAGGCATCTATGAGGCACACATCCGACTGAATGGATATCCTTTCTTGGATGCAAAGGAAGAATTTACTCATACCACACTGGCTGCTGATGTTATGAGACCTCGAAGAAGCGATCCACCTTTAGCAGTTCTGACACAAGATAATATGACAGTTGAAGACATAGAAAACTTGATCAACGAAACCAGCTATAATGGTTTTCCTGTTATTATGTCAAAAGAATCTCAGAGACTAGTGGGCTTTGCTCTAAGAAGAGATTTAACTATTGCAATAGGTAATTATCTTCCAGTATTGCATGATTATAGATGCCAATTTAAATTATTTTATAGCTGTGTGTTTCTAGACTTATTTCAGGTTCAGATACCTCGCACAGGCTGTCTGTTCCTTTATTGAAGTACATGATTATCTTCAATAGCAGGCTCTGAAATGGAGAAGATGATAGTCTCTTTGTCATAAAAACAAAAGTTGTCATTCTGAAGTAGGCCAAAATATCATCTAGTCTGGTATTATTGTTTGTTTTGAGGCTATTGCTAGTACCTCTTTTCCTCAAGTGATGCTACACTAACATACTACTTCAAAATTGAGTAATTCTCATTTTAGAACAGTAGTGAAAATCACTGTCCAAGTAATTTTTAAATGTATATCGTACTTCTCTCTGTCAGTATGTTATTTACAGTTGTTACAACAACTATGATTGTATTGCCGAGAGAGAAGCTAAATATTAATTATTTCAAGTTTCTGGTTTTCAGTTTGTTTGTGTAATGGGAAATTTGGCCCTGGGCACATGCGCTCACAAGCCCTGTTTGGGCCCCCTTTCTCTGGGTGAGTATTAGAACTTGTATGTGACAACGCTTTGTGCGCTGGCAGGAAAAATTCTGTGGATTTTGAGGATACTATCCTAACCAAAGGGAAAAAAAATCATTGTTATGTAAGACAATGTTACAAAACTGTAATATTTGGTGCATGAAATCAGTGTTGAAGTTGCATCTTAAACTACTTTTTTTTTTTTGTAATTCATAAGATGGTACATTGACAAGTATGTCTTTGTTAAAGACACTTGAGAAGGAGACACAAAAGTCTCCTGAAACTTCTTAAAAAAATGTTTTTTGAACACAGCACTGTTTACTTCATTAAAACTTTTGCCTGTGGTCTTAATACTGTGTACGCTATGGTATTAAACTATGTAGGATGTATAGGAATGTCCAAAACTTGGAAATTATTATAGACATCATACTGGTTTAAGTTTGCATTTACTTAAGAGTAAATGGGGGATAGCAGAACATTCTTTGAATAATACACTTTCACAGGTAAGACTCCGTTCAGCTGCTGAGATTGCATAGTGCAAGTTGCTGAGTCTTAGATTTTGGCTGGCTTAAGAGGGTCATTGTGTGAAATGGTTTGGGGTACGGGGAGAATGCTGTTGTCACCAAGGTGATGAAGACATGAAAAGGAAGAGGATCCACTTCACAAAAAGCTAAATAAACAAGAAGACAACATTTTCAGAGTGATCAGAAGTGAGTTCTTTGGTTTCAAACCAACAATAATCACAGCCATTGGTATCATGATAGGAGACCTGTCAACTGAGATTGGCTTTCCCCTTGACAGTTTCTTCAGCAGCTGTCTGTGTGTTTCCTGCATGTTATTTTTTAAGTCTTTCTACCTCTTCATAGTAAATGAAAGTTATTTATTGGAGTGAAAAAAGTAGTAGCCAAAGAATGGCTAAAGCTGTGTGGTAGATGACTTTTGTGATTTCTGCACAAACACTTCTTAGGGATAAAGCAGTGGCTATGGAAACACATCAAAATAGCATATACCAGAATATCAGCATCTAGAGAATAACATCAGAGTCTGGTAGTGTTGATTGATCTGTCTGTCTGCACTAAATTATCTTATTCCAAGAATGTAAATTCATCCTCCTCTGCTGTTTCCCCCCTCTCCCCTCTCTTTCTTAAAGAAAGTGCTAGAAAGAAGCAGGAAGGGATTGTTGGCAGTTCCAGGGTCTGTTTTGCCCAGCACACCCCATCACTTCCAGCAGAAAGCCCTCGACCTTTGAAGCTTAGAAGCATACTTGATATGAGCCCTTTCACCGTGACAGACCACACACCAATGGAAATAGTGGTGGATATTTTCCGGAAGCTGGGTCTGAGGCAGTGCCTTGTAACACACAACGGGTGAGTAAAGTGGCAGCAATGCTGTTCATCTTGTTAATCATTAATTTTCATTTCCAGGATTAGGGTATTTGAACCAGGATGTGTTCCAGGATCATGGTATTTGAACCCGTAAGTTTGGTACTGCAGCTGAGGACCCTACCTGTTCATTAAGAAGGTGCTGTGCTGTGGCACCTCTCTTAAATTCTTACTCCTCCCTTGTAAGCAGGCAGGTGATTTCAGTCATTATAAGATGTTCCATTAAAAATTAGCTCTCATTCAGCAAGTTCTGTGTGTGCGGATTGCATGTGGAAGAGACACAACTTGTGTCGCAGAAACTTAAGTCTTGTGTGGTACACAGTGGAAGGCCTGTATTTGCTCATTCATATATGTGTCCTGGCAGTGTGCAATGTATCAGCTGTTGAACATCTAGAAATAGTCTGGGTTCATAAAAGTAAGGGAGATGATGATCCAGTCAGCATCTCCTTTTCTGGTGTTTAGTGATGGCGATTACCACGAAGAGCTTGTTTTTGGAATACTAACAACTAAATAACCGCTACTAGTTCTGAAACTCCAATCTGCAACTTTTGTTTCTACACTTCAAAATATTTCAAGGAAGTAATTTTAAGATTTAGAATGTTTGCAAATGAGACTACAGGGAGTTGTCCTGTGTTTACCCACTAAATAAATCAGTCCTAGGCATGGAAACATAAATGTTCGTTATAATTGTCTCTTACCTAAACTACTCTTTTTTTTTTTTTTTTTTTAAAACATGATCTTCGTCTGTGTAGCTGTTCCTTTAACATTCTGCTTTCCTGTATCTCTTGTGTTAAACACTTGACACATAACATCGCAGCTCCTACCATAGTATCTTGCTTTCTCTTTAGCATGTCTTTTAAGGCACCTGGGGAATGAAACATTGTCTGCTAATGCACGTTATTTAGGATCAATGTCCATGAGACAAAACCCAAGAAACCTGAAATATGGGTGGGACTTTCTTTGTTTTGCTGTGGGCAAAAGGACTGCTGCTGTAAGTGGCAGATATTTATTTATTGCATTGGTTTCCAAGTTGTATTTTTTCAGATGTATTTTAAAACAAATTTATTTAAAATGTTCTCCTGCTTTTTTTTCTTCAATGCATTCCTGTATTGAACGGCGAGTAGAAGTTTTCAGAAGCATAAATGATTTTAAAAACCTTTCTCTGGTGGGGAAAGGACATCATGATCTGACACTTAGAAGTCAGTGCAAGCATGCTTTTATTCTTGTTTTGGGGAGGGAAATTTAAATTGATAAAACTTCAGTGAAGAATATTTCCTATGATTATTTTTTTTCTTAGTTTCTGTTGTGGTTGAGTGCTCAAACATTGACACTGATGTTAAAATCAACTCTAATGAGAGCTTAATCATGCAAAGCTGCCTCAAACTATAAATGAGCTATTTTATGATAAAGTAGCAGCAAGTATGGATGGCTTTAATAATTAGCTGTTTTCTGACATTCATATTTGTTGTCGTATTTCAATTTACAAATTTGTGGTATTCCGTGAGCACACTGTCCATTACAACAAGATCAGGTAGTAAATACTAGTACTGGCGGTATTTAGCCATGGCGTATAGCCATGTGGACATCAAGGACTGATCTGTATTTTGGCTAATTTCCTGTAAATTGGGTATACCCACATAAAGACACAGATCAACTTCCTGGTTCCAATCCAGACTGGAATAGGAACTGTGCAGAAATTGGTGCTCCTGACAAACACAGAGATACATAAAGACTGAGCCTCACCCTTCCTAATTTGTACCAGAGTATCCATTGCAGAGAGTTGCTCTTGATTTATACAGTTATGAATGAGAAATTTGTCTGTTTCTAGGGACACCAGATAACCCTGCTCTGTAATGCAGCTTCAAACCTCAGTTGTTAGGACTTTACACAGTTACCACTTACTGGCTTCTTAAAATGTGAATAATTATCTGTATGTGCGAGGAGAAATAACTATTCAACAAAGGAAATAAAGCAGATTTTAGTTTCAGTGCCTCTAAAACCTGAAGAGGCGTGAATTTGGGGAGAAGGTATGAAGTGTGTTTTCCTGACGTGTACTTGATATGAGAAACGTACTGCTCTGGGGTGGCTGAAGACCCAATTGTGTTCAGCATTCTGGGAGAAGAAGAAGAAAGGCAATGTCTGGGAAAGGGTACTGACTTTCAAATCATTTTTTCATTTAATTATCTCATTAGCTTTCTTGCAACCATTCTTTTTTTTTTTTTTTTTTTCGTTTTGATATAAACCTTTTTAATTATAATTAGAACTTTTTTTATTTGATTTCACACACAGTTATTAGCATAACATGATCTGTTTCAGGATTGTCTTGGGGATCATCACAAAGAAGAACATATTAGAGCATCTCGAGCAACTAAAGCAGCACGTCGAACCCTTGGTGATTAGATATATCAGATCTCATAATTAGACACCTTAGAAGTCAGGAAGCATGAAACTTGTGAACTGTTCAGGGCTTTTATGACATCGGCTGAACAATGAAATCATCTTATGCTAAAAATTTGTATTAAACCGTAAAACAATATGTGCAAAATCCTTTTGTAGAAATTAAGCTGTTAATATGAACATACTGTTAGTCACAACATTAAAGGAAAGTAAACAATAGACTTTCTGGTATTTTTGTTCTTGAGATCACACAGATCCATCTAGCTGATCTGCTGATTTCCCCAGGTGGGAAAGCACGCAGCTAGGAATACTTTTTCCCTGCCTAATGCAAATTAAGATTTTTGTATATGCCACTTTCTTTTTCTGATCTTGACAGCTTTAAATAGCTGTTAAATAGCAAAGTAAGTATCGCGTCTTTTGAGAAGCAAAGCCAAGCATGTTTTTAATGTATCGCAGCAGTAGATCTTCCCTGTAATCCCCCTTTATCAACATGATTTTTTAAAAGTATCCTTATTTTTACTGAAGTCCTGTGATTTTATGTAAAGTCCTGTGATTCTGCTGCTGTTACCCACAACAATTAATGTACTCCTTTACAAAATGTTCAGTGATATCCTAAGCCACTAAGTGGCATGCTACTATATTGACTATTGACTTCAGACTCTAGATGTTGTTTTAACCACGATGTTGTGAACTAACCTTAGACAGATGGTAGACTTTGTCTTAATTTGGACATGGGTTGCTAGTTACATCTCTACTAAACATACCCACCAAGTTTAGCTGCTTATGTGCAAAACATGCTAATTATGTTCTCATTTTATGCTAATATTTCACAAGTATTTCATGCGTCCTTTAACATGACAAAACAAAATGTACTAACCAGAATAACAAGGGCAGCAGCTCATTCATTCTGCTCTTTGCTTCTCCTGTGATATTATCCTTTTGGACAGTCTCACCCTTTCTGGTATTTCACAGTTACAATTTTAAAAGCCTTGAAGACCCTGTCATAAGAGCACAATATCTAAATTGGAAAGTGAAAAGTTTTCTTTTATTATTCACAATTTTATTTTCTAAAGCTGTGGACTCCAAAAACTAGTAAACAATTGTTTATTTTGCAAAAGTTTCATGGCCAGTACAGTGTGCTCCTATGAATACATTTGGCCTGAGCCAGTGCGTCAGACTGGAAGGATCCCTACGATTTAAAAAAGGACAGAAGGGGAGTTTGATTTGCTATTAGGATTTCGGGCCATCAAGCGGTACATCACTTCTGATGGCTAGGTTGGAACATGCCTCCCTTATGAAATGGGATCAATATCACTTCTTTTTCATACCTCTTTTTTTTTTTTTCTTTGTCCCTCTGTTACTTTTTTGTTGGCATACGCTAATCAAAATTTCGTTTTTGTAGAAACAAAAAGTTAAATAAAAATTGTCATGGGCTCTACTTGTATTACTTGTTTTTCATTAAAATGGACTACAGCTGTCAGAGACCATCTGATACGGTGTCTCAGCATTGCTGTCTTTTAACAAACCGGTGGTTCCTCAATATTTTGATTAATAAAATGTTTTTGTTTCAATAAGAAAATCAGGCTGTTTACTTTTGCTCTATTCCTGTCAACAAAAAGGACTTGGCTACAGATTGGTTCTGCTTTATTATTTTCCTGCTTGGATTAATATCGATCTTCCATTTATCCTTTTCAGGCGCCTCCTTGGCATTATAACAAAAAAAGATATCCTCCGTCATATGGCCCAGACGGCAAACCAAGACCCCGCCTCAATAATGTTCAACTGAAACCCATAGCTGAGGAGAGAGAGGAAACGGAAGAGGAGGTTCATTTGTTGAATAGCACAACACTTTAGTCTGGGGGATGCTTCTAAAATGAGAAACGAGAGCTGGGTTTTTGCGTGACAGTGCTGCTGGAAATCAGGAGTTGGTCTGGGGGAGTATGTGGCGAGGAGGAAGGCTGATGGGAGCGTGGGAAGGGAGAGCTGCTGCCCTGCACTGGATGCGTCCCGAGACGTCAGGTCTGCCATGATAGTGCAGTGGGTGAGCTGTGCGAGGTGGCACAATTCTCCAGCCCCAGCCTGGTACTTCAGCATTGAAGAGATGTGTTATTAGTCCCTGTTTCTGGAGGGATCATTCTGAATTGAGCCATCTTGCGGAGACTGCAAGGTCTTGCCCTTTTTACCATTGAAAACTGTTGTGTTAACTCATGAAACGTATTAATTATTACACGTCACCTTCCTACATTCCAGAGGAGCTTTATTTCTCTCTCTCCTGAGCCGTAACAAAGCCTCTTTAAAATTGGTGTGCCCTTCCGAAGCAGTTGTTTCTCATATTGAGATGTACTGTGAGTTACTGAGGTTCGATCACAAGAAGGGAGGTTTTTCTTGTGCCATTAAACGTGTCAGTTTGTACATCGTGATGAAATGCTTGGGGCAGTACAGATCCACTGCGACAAAAACAGATTGAACAGGTAATAAATACCTTGCAAGAACCGTGCGAGACTTCTTTCAACCCATGTGCTGTTGTGATATGAGAAAAATTAAATCCAGATGAAACTAGCGTTTCAAAGACAAACACTGTTTTTGCTGCAGAAAATATCAATAATGTGACCTGGTCTTATGCAATTTTTGTATTATCGAAAACACTATGATATATACCAATGTCGTGCAGTATAAGGAAAAATACTGCTATTCTGCTAGTTAAGAGCTGGAACAATTCTGTATACGTGTATCTGGTAAAAATTGCATGCTACGACACTGGAGATCTTTCCCCCCCCCCCGCCCCGTAAAATTTGAGAATGGTCATTTTTATTTTTCCTTCTCCACAAAAGATGTTCCACTGCTGACATGGTAGGAAGAAATGTAACTCATAACTTGCACTAAATGTATATTATTTTTCTTGAAGTTTTACCATTCTTTATTTATATTTGTATGGATTAAAAAAATCTATTAAATATGAATCAGTTAATATCTCACATAACTAATTACCTTTTTAATGTGATTTTATAGAATAATTGATAATCCTCTGCGAGTAATGGAGGATTAGCAAATGTTTACAACTAGATGAAGGGTTTAAACAAAATGGTTTCTTTATGATCCAACATGCATATAAGATAATTTTCAACTGCAACTTTCACTGCCGTTACCTTGAGACTTCCTTTTTCCTTTACTAGCAGATAACTGGAACAGTAGTATTAAAATTTTATTTTAAACTGCAGGGTTTTAAAAATAATAGGAAGAAAGCAACTATCATTATTAGATTGCTTTTGACTTTTTTTTCCCCAGGTACATAGAGGTGTAAATGGTATGTAGCCACAGAAGGTGAGCAGCAGGGCAGAATTGAATCCAGTACTTGAAACTTTGGCAGGACTTTAAAATTTAGCGGCAGCACACACACTAGCAGGTGAACTGACAGATCCCTAACTTCACTTTTTTCTCTCCAATCACGAGATTAATTTGTTTCATACTCAATTTTACCAAACCACCTCAAACACATGCAGAGGAAAAAAAGGCAATATGCTGTAAGCCTAAAGTAGAGAGGAAAAAAACTAAGAAATCTGGCTGACAAAAACCATGCTTTATAATATGGGGTTAAATAGAATTTCCTTCTTTTAATGGTTATGCCCACCAGACTGCAAAAATATAAATGGTAAAAGTCTAAAATAATAATCCTAGCTGCCTCTGAGGCATTCATCAGTTACCTCAGATGTCTTTATTTGCGAAGTACTCAGTGTGATTTTTATCTTACTTACAATAACATACTGAAACGAAGTTCTGGTACTTTTGGCAAGCTCCAAAATAATGCCTGCGCTTAAGTGCTCTGCTGAATTTTTACTGACTTTTCTGAGTATAAAACTGCCATCCACATCTCATCTCTTGCAGCAGCTGGAACCAGTAGCAAGCGAAATGTGCCAGTGGGCTCATGGTGATCAGCCTCTGTACTAAAAACAGGTTTGGGACTGAAACAGGGAAACAAGCTGTGTTAAGACGGGAGCGTTGCAGCAACTAGCTGTATTCTTCCACGTGAAGTCAGTGCTCATGGTTCAAAATTTGTTCCGTTACATTGCATGAGCCTGAAGAAACTGATGTTTCTTCTGTAAAGAGCAGGATTTGGCCCATTTACAGAAGGCAGCTCTGGAAGTTGTCTGTGATGCTGATTTCTGTTGTCTTTTTCTACAGTGGAAGAATATAAACGTACTACATGCATAAAAAAAATTGCTTTAAATCAGTTTGAAACCTCTGTCATGTCTGATGTTCTCATAAAACACTGTTGTGTGTACTGTATTAACTTGCACCTAATCCCACAGACTGTATGGTCCAAAGTAAAATACAGTTCACACCTCTGCTGTGTTTTCTAATTTCGGTATGGATCCCGAGTGCTGCATATAAATTGTGCATCTCTGTTTACTCTCCTTACCGGCTAAGCTTTCCCTGTTGACATTTAAAATGTCTTCTGGTAAACATACATTAGAGGTTCTGATATTGAAGAATGTGTGCCTGTGCTGTGTGACACAGATTTTCTAACATAAAACTCACAGCGCCTTACTCAAGTTACTAATTTGAAAAAAATGTGGATGGGAGGGGGAAAGTGTCAGCATTTTTTCTTTTTTTTTGAAACCATTCAGTTACTGGTTCATGAAGAATGCATTCTTTGTTAATCTGTGATGTTGCCTAGAGCTGTATTTAATATTAATGTTTTTATTTATAATAGTGTGGTAGAGCTGCATATCATTACAGTAAAAATTCTGAATACTGTGATGATTTAATCAAACATTAAAAACTTCTGTATGACCATTTATTGTTCTGTCATGTTTTCTCATTGCTTTCACAAAAAAAACTTGTGTTGATTTTTGTATCTATTCTCCCTGAAAGAAAATTAACAGCTAGGTGTACATTTTTAGTACTTCTGGTTTAAAAAAAAAAGAAAAGGGTAAATTAGACATCTGTTGATGATGTATGTTCACAGAATCATAGAATGGTCTGGGTTGGAAGGGACCTTAAAGATCATCTCATTCCAACCCCCCTGCCAGGGGCAGGGACACCTTCCCCACTAGACCAGTTTGCTCCAAAGCCCCATCCAGCCGGGCCTGGAACACTTCCAGGGATGGGGCATCCACAGCCTCTCTGGGCAACCTGTTCCAGTGCCTCACCGCCCTCACAGGGAAGAACTTCTTACATCTAATCTAAATCTACCCTCTTTCAGTTTAAAACTGTTACCCCTGGTCCTATTGCAACAGGCCCTGCTAAAAAGCCTGTCCCCAATTTAATGATGAACAGCACTTCACTATTTTTTCAGTTGGTGTAACTGTTTTCCTTCTCAATTAGAAGTTAATACGTAAGACTGGAAAATTCATACTGAGATCCTCCTTTTTGCAGATTTAAGTTCTTATTTAAATAACAATGCAAAAGGTGAATTTGTTTTGTTACTTTTATGATTTACAGGGCATTAACATGAAGGTCTCTTCTGCTTGGAAGCTAAAAAGGGAGAATGAGACAATGGTCAAGAAAGTACCTCTTTTTTATGTATAAAACATAAAATTTTGGGCTCATGAAGAAGTCCCTGTATGCTGGTGATTATGCTTGAATAAGTAGAACATTTATATGCTGTCTGAAAGGGGTGGGGTTGTCAAATTTACAAAAGTACATGTGGCATGCAGTTGAGACCTGAAAATACCTTTTAGAGTTAAAAACTTGAGATACATGTTTGAAGCACTCCAACTTCCATTTTGCATTATTAGTTCGTGCTGGAAAGGACCTTTGGAAATATAATAATTTGATAAAATGTAGGGACACCTTGGATAGTTGAGGATGTTGCTAGCGGCCTCTGAGCTTCCTTAGCAGTACTATCATCATTGGCGATGACGTGAACCACTACAGTGCAAGTCGCTGTACGACAGCAGGCCTGTTGGGTAAGAGTGAATGTTATTTTTCCCTTGTTTCTAGGCTGTTATTTCAAGCAGTTGCTCGAGACTAAAGCTCTAAGCCTAGTAACAAGAAAATAGATCAGTGGGCCAATGAACTTGAAAACAATTTGCATAGTGTACAAAATCACTTTGATTCTATTTTTAGGAGTCCAGATGCGCGAATACGGGGGGCTAACTGGATCTGACGAGTAAGGCAGCAGCTGCAGCGGAATTTCCACTTTATCTTGTCATGTCAGTTAGTTAGCTGTTTGTTTTTAATCCTATTTATTTGTTACCCGTTGGTTGTGCCAGGTCCAGAAGAGCAAGACCAGACGCAGTGCGTTGTCACAGTGCAGAAGGGAAAGCTGCTCTAAGTGAATGTTTCACCGATGTGGTGGGAGAGAACCGAGAGGCTCAGCGCCAGCCGAAATCACGACGAGCAACGAAACGGAGCGTGGTGGGTGTGAAGTGAAGTGAGCCGCTGGCTGCGACCGAGCTACGCCGAACGCGTCCGTGGCTGAACCCCGCCCCCAGCGCCTACAGATTCTCAAACAGCAGCCTGCCCTTCCCGGCCTTCCTTACCCCGAGGGGCACGGTGACGCTCGCTAAGGGGCCGAGGTTTTCGCTTCAGGCTGACAAACAGAGACGGGGGCCCGAGCTGGGACCGGACCTCTTCCGCCCTGAAGGTGGGGAAGGGGCCGCTGCCCCGCCCCGCCCCCCCGGGCGGGCACCCCTCACAGGCCCCGCCCTCCTCCAGGGCGCCCCGCCCCCCCCCCGGCCGTGCCACCCCTCCCGCCGCGGGCGTGGCCTCGGGG